>CATIWR010260705.1:0-16457 GCA_949677035.1 Omphalea diandra | reverse complement strand
ATCTCCAAAGTTTATTTATTGGATTTGTTGCGCTCTTATAAAAATCCCTTGCAAAAAGCCTTCAAGTGACCACCATAGAAATTCATAGAAATCCCTTGCAAAAAGCCGTCGCGATTTATGAGTTATATATATATATATATAGAGAGAGAGAGAGAGAGAGTAATTAATCAAATTGCTGGTAAATATAAAAGAAAAGGTGATAATATTGAATCCTCACAAAATAGTACTACTCGTTAGCAGTCGCAAAATCCAAATTCCATACGGAAAACTCCGTTTGTGTCTAACGGCTGGTCTATGTGGCAGCTTTTCATTAATTCACTAGGAAAATATAGTCGTTGCTTTTCACTTGCTATCAAAAGTAGCGGCCGCGATTTCTCTTATACAGGCCATGACTGTGGACGCGAATTCGTCTGCCAAAAGTGTTCATCTTCTTCTTTTGGGTTTGCGGTCGCTACCAACAAGTTACCTCAGTCACTGCTTCCAAGATAAGAAAAATAAAAAATTAACATCTTCACAAATACTTAGACAAATTTAATATTTGCATATGGCTTATGCTACTTAAGGTTAAACATATGGGCTCAAGCCATAAGCTCCCAATTTGTCAGGTGCCTGAACCTCTTCTCATCATTCAATAAGAGACAGATCTTACCAAGTGTTTTACTGATCGACTTGTTGCTCAAAGAACAAGATTCGTACTTATTCTTTAAGTACCTGCCTAGATTTGGACATTAGTTCATATTCCTAGAAAGCATGAAAAGCTCTTTATCTAACTTGGACTTCATAACTTCCACTCATTGTGGCACCTCAGTGGGAATCAAGTTATCCACCACTCTTATTGGTTCAGTAGGATTGATAATAACTTCAATAACTGTTTTTGTTCGCGGCTCAAAAACATTCGCCTCATCAACAAGACATTTCTTCTGACCGACTAACTTCACTTGAAGCCTTGGCTGTTTGGCACCCCCTACCGTAGCCTCAGCAGTTGAGGTAGCTTTTTGCCTAGCCATTTCAACCTTTAGCGCTTTCGTATCCATCTTTGCAAAATAACAAAGCATCAATACACATTAGTATATAAGTGATTTGTTATATGTGGGGCATGTATACTGACTTGAGTAGGAAGGCAGGTGTCTATCAAATTGGTCAGGTTAATGAGATCTTCAACCAAAGCTTAGAGACAATCAACCTGCTACTGCTCTTGCTCCATTGGTGTCAACGTGCATTCTTAATTATTCTTGATCACCTACTAGGTTGGAAATCCCATCTCAACCTTGCTAGTAATAATGAAAAATTTATGTTTCTAGCTCTTTATTGTTAAGGGATAATGGGTAACATCCCCATGTCAGGCTTAACTGACACATGCCAGTGATCCTCACAAGCCCAATCCTTGATAATGAAAATATGTTTTACCATACTAGCGGACATGACAATCCCTTTATCCTGAGCCAAAAGGCAAAGACCTGCTAGCATCCTTTAACCATTTGATACAATATGAGATATGGGAAGGTTATTGGCTCTCAACACCTTTTGAATGAACCTGGGCGCGAGGAGCCTAAAGCTGGCCTTCAAATCTTTTTCATATAGCATGAACTGATTGGCTTCTAGTTGAGAAAAAGCTTTCAAGTTAGGGCTCAAGCTCATATTCCAGAGGAATTTTATACTTTAGACAAATCTTAACCAAGCTATAAATTGACATTCCACTACTCACCTCAGCTACCGTTAGGTTTACTCTTCGAACCTTAATTGGCTCAAGTTGTGTTTCCACAATAAAAAGATCAATATTGGTCTCGTTAGGTCCAACCCCGATACCATATCCTTAACTTTCCTTGGTTTCATGACTAGATTCATCCTCTTCATACACTTCTACTTCGCCTCTTCCCCTAATGCTTCAACATCATCACTTTTAATCTCACCCGACAGTCTTGTTGGATCTTCTCCAATGGCAGTCAGAGGAAAAATGTCAACAAGAATGGGAACTAATAGAGTTACATCTTCATAGATTAGAGAATCCATTTTGGGATGGTTCAACAAAATAAGAAAACAACAAAAGGGAGAAATGTAAAAAATAATCACGCAAATCTCACATTTAAAAGGACAATAGACAAATCCAATCATAAAATCTAGACACTGGCACTACAAAACTTGATCTTTAAGGAAAAAGTAGTAAGAACAATGTCGCAACAATGGGTTTTTTCTATAGAAAACACGAGGGTATTTATAAGGTTAAAGAGAAGAGGTGAAGGGTTGGGGCCAAATGAACTAATGCCTTATCAAGCAGTCCTAATCAACTTGATACAACTTATCAAAAAGGCAAAATTAAAAACATATCGCATGGATGACACGTGTCGAAGCATCATAATGAAACTTTGCAATTTTCAAATTTTAAATTTCAAAATTCCCTCTGAATAACATATCTATCCCAAAACAATTACTTATTTTTTGGCTGGTTTACCTGTAGCTTGGCCATACTTTCGTTTCTCTCGAGCCTTAAATAGACTTGGATTGGGAGGGAGGGACATGTGATACTACCCAAAGTACATATAAGTCAGTCTCAATCACACATAAAGCCCAATTCAGCCTTTATCACTACAACAGATAATAATGATCAACTTGGCCCACAATAAGGCCTATAAAACTGCAAAACTCTATGGCTTGGCCCACTCAGGTACAACTAGAGTACAACTCATCCTAAATAGGAATATTATTCTTTATCAAAAATATATCTCTTAACAGGAAGATAATCCCTATTAGGAAACAACCACTAAATAGAAAGATATAAAGTCCTAATCTAACAAGAAAACAGTTCTCCCTAAACACTATATAAGGAGCACTACTAGGCATCTCTCATATTACATTCACTCTCTCTGGCACATTACTGACTTAAGCATCGGAGTGGGCTTCCGGCAATTGGCCGGATATCCCTTAACCTTTATTGTCTTGCAGGAACTCGGCCAAAATCACGTGAACCAATCACTTTCGCTTGACCCAAATCACCCGAGCCGACTATTGTGATAAGTCTCACAATATCACTTCCTTTCTTTGTATGATTTTAATTTTTTATTATTATTATGCAAAACAGACACACTAAAGAAATAATATAAATTTAAAAACCCTTAATAATTATGCACGCTTATGAATATCATGATTGATAGTATATCTGCTAGGTATTTATGCAGTTAGTGCTAATTAACTTGATCATTCTATGTAGGAATAAAAATAACCCCTCATGTCACAATTTTTTTTTTTTTTACAATTAAGAAAAAAAAATTGGTAACCTGAGCATTGAGAAAAGTAATCTCAATTAATTTCATCGATGATAAATTTAAAGAAAATGAATTAGTCAAACTCATTCCCATTTATTTTCACAATCACGAAAGCAACAAACATTAACCGTCTTTGATCGGAGGAAAAGTGCAGCAAATATTCACGTCTGAAATATCCAAATATGTCGATGAAAACATCAAGAAATTACTACTCATTTCATTGACACAGATACTTAAAAATATCAAGAAATTAGAGTCCTCAAGTCTAAAATATTAAAAAAATAAAAAAAAAATATTTTTATCTATTCATACTTTCCCTCCTTTTTACCGAACAAATAAAGCTATTTTCCTGTTAGCCAAACAAACACATTTTTTCATGATCCAAATTTGCATTTTGATTATTTTTGCAAAGCTGAAAAAACTATCGGAGAATAGATTGGAAGAAGTGCCAAACAATGATTCTATTAGCAGGAAAAGCATAAAAATATGTCGAAAAATAGGTTTAATTGGCTTTCGATGGACTATACACTTTTTGAAAATCCTAACACGAACATCTTAATAATAAAGGCGAAAATGACGACAATGAAGTTAACTGTGCGTTCTATTCGATTATACAGCAAGAGTCCAACAAAGAAATTGTAACAGAACCAAAGCCAAAAAAAGTTTGATATTATCATCAAACAATAGCAGCAACGACAACAATAACTCGCTATTTCCAATGTCGTTATTATCATCGATAATTTTATTTTTTTTCCTTCTTTTTCTGTGTGTTATTAATATTTTTATATTTTAATAATTATATTTATCATTTATTTTTTTATTTTAAATTTATGAAACAGTTGTCAAAACTAAAGCTATGCCTCTTGTTCGCAAGTTATAAGCCGCACTCTGCGTCAATTTTTCATTTCTCTAATCTTTTTTTTTTTCTCTATAATAACTTCTATTAGTTTTGACTTGATCGTCATTGCGATTATTCTATCATACTTTTACGCATTTTATTCAATGAAAGGTTTTTTGTTTTTGTTTTTGCAATTTTCTTTTGTTGCTTTTTTATGTTTGCTACAATTGAAAGTTCATCAAGCTTTTTTTTTGGTTTTGTATTTTTAAATTTTTATTTTCTTATATGTATAAATACAGTCAGTTTTGAGTTTTTCTAATATAGCAGTTTGTCTGTGAGTCATTTTCATTTTCTTTTCTCCTAGAAAGCCATAAATATTACTGTTCTCTTTGTATTATAATTAGTATGTTTGGTGATTATGACATGTATAAGTTGGTTAACTGATTGCAAAATATTCTTATCGTTTTAAATGCATGAAGATGTTAAAGATATATGTATTGAGCCCGTGGAGATATAGTTTGATGGTTAAAAGTGCATTTAGTGAGTGAGAGTGTTGAATTAGATTTTTCATTCATTTTTATAGCCTAAGTTATTGAATGGATAGGTTTACACCTTGTTGTACAGCTCACGATGTTGTTTGGCCTATTATGCCTTCCATAAATAAAAAAAAAAAAATTGTATGTGTTGATAGGTAAATTATATCATGGACTCTGGACCATTTACCATTGCGGTCCTAAGTTCAAAATGACTCTTTTTTGTATTTTGATATTATCATTTATTTATCGCATGTGTGATATATATATATATATATATATTACTTTGTAAATAAATATTCATTAATTATCAATTAAATATTCATTAGATATAGTTTTTTATGTTCATTCTTTTATTAAATAATCAGATGTAATCTTTTATATTCATTATTTTATTAAACAATATTTCATTAATGTTCATTTAATTTTTAATCTAATGTCGTACATATAATCATATTTTATTAATATTTATGTTCATTAGTTGTAGTTTTTAGTAATTAAATAATTAAATATTTATCATTTGTTTAAAAAATATAAAAATGCACGTTCATTACTTAGTATGTAAATATATTCATTATTTATAAGCACTAAGTTCATCAATTGTAAGTTTATGTTAATCATGTTATCATATTTTATTAATATTTATATTAATTAGTTAGTGATAAAATATTTATCATATGTTTCGATAATATTTATCATTTTTGTGTTCTATTGGACTAGGTACATTAAAAAACTTCATGTTCATTGATTAATATCGAAACATTCATTATTTATATGCACAATATTCAACATTTCTAATTTTCATGTTTATTATTATTTTTATGTAATATTGGACATGAGTTAATTTGTTCAATAAAAATGTATAATTTTCTTTCATGAAACAATATTCATTGCTTAATATCTGAATGTTCAATATCTATAAGCACAATATTTGTCATATTTAATTTTCATATTTATTTTTTATGTAATATTCTATATGAATTAATTTATTCATTAAAAACATAAAATCTTCTTTCATTGAGGTCTTTGTTCATTGATCAGTATTTGAATATTCATTATATGCTTGCACAATATTCATCTTCTTTAGTTTCATGTTCACTAATTGTTACATAAATGTTCATCACTGTAATATTTATGGTGATAATTTAATATATATTTAATTTTATATAAAATAAAACTTATCAAATTAAATAATAAAATTTTTAACTCAACTAAAGATAAATTAGTCATATTATTTTTATATAAATATAATAAATTCAACTTATTAATCTCTATTTTAATAAATTACTTTCATGTTATAAAAAATTAAATAATTGAAAGAAATAACTTTTTTTAACTATTTATTTTTTAAACTAATAATTATGTTTATGTCCCTTTCATGAAATTCATAGTTTCCTAATTGGTTTTCTAGATGGCTTTTAAGATGAATCCAACTCGATGGTTGCTGTCATACAGTTTTCACATGTCAAAATAACGTGTTCCCACCTAAGCTGGCTGACTTAGATATAACCTCTACATGGATAAATTATATCCTCCACGTGTGATAGGGCGTTCGAACGATAATGCAACATGGTTCGAGATTCATAATATAACAACCTTGTGTTTGATATGAAGCGAAAAGATGCAATTCATTTCAAATTTGGTGCTTTTAGGAAAAAATAGCATGCATTCTTGATGTATCCCTGGGATCTAATGCTGCTTTCATAGACAAAAAAAAAAAAATCCATGTAAGCATTGCTTAGTTTTCCATATTAAGCATTCATTAGTTCCATTGTTTACTTAAGTTTTTGATGTGGCAAAGGAAGGTGAAATTCATGTATTGCTATTCTTTCTCTCTATAAAGCTTTTGATTGCAAAGCGTATATATCTGAAAGCAAGGAACCAAGTCAATTCCTTATTTTCATTTTATCATATTTATTAAAAACAAATTTGTGTTTGACACAGATACTTGTGATCCAGAACTAGAGCTTTGTGGATGCTAATATAGATTACCAGAGAACCTAATTAGATCTTGTAGTAAGCCACAAATCTAAAACAAGACATGCAGAACAAATACACGTCCCTAATAAAATTAACAGATGTTCAAGGTCAAGATTAATTGAAAGCTAAGAAATCCACTTATTGAACATTACTATCTATTATTTATGTATCATAAATGCTTTTTCCTTTTTTTTTTTTTTTTGTAGAAGGGGGAGGGGAGATAGATTTCAGCTTCTTGATTATTTGTGGCTCAAGTTTCCTAATGAAAAGGAAAATCATATGAACTTCTAAGTTTACATTTCAAATTGTAGATAATACCTTTCAAGTTATTAGTTGTAACATAACTACCATAGCACTAGCACATGCATTCCTTATATGTATCAACACATGTAGACAAACTGATACGAATGAAACTTAAACCTTTTACAAGCTAAGAAAGATATAATCTTATATTGAAATATGAATGACACTGGAGGTACTCTAAATGAAATAACACTGGGAAAGGGAAAATAACCATAAAAGAAATGGCAAGGAAAATTAAGGTTCTAGGAACTTATGAAACTATCCACCCTTGCATTTTGCTTCCTGGACAGAAATTTCATGCATATTGGTGGCTTCACACCTGCCAAAGCTAGTATGGAGCTAGGCAAAGTCCATATCCCATCTCCACAAATCAAACCAGAGGCTACTGCCGGTCCATATGCATCAGCTTTGGCCTTGTTAACCTTCTGCCAGATGAATAAAATCAAACTTCCAACACACATGTCAATGGCAAAGTATGCTCCAAGATAGAAAGGAATTGCCATTGCCATGGGAAGAGGGATAAACCGAGCTACCTTCTTCCCCACTGCATCTCTAATGGCATTAATGACTACTGCTGCGGCGAAGAATATGTAACAGAGCGTGAGGCAGTGCTTTGGTAAGGCTGAGAACCCTTCAACCCCTAGTATCGACATGTTTCGATAAACCAGGGCATAAGGAGCTGGATATTCTGAACCAGGAACACCAAGGTCATGAAAAGCCTTGTAGAAGAGCCAGAAAACACAGGGAGAAATTACACAACCCATTGCAGTTCCAATAACTTGGCTCACAAACATTGACCTGGGCGAAGCTAATGTCATGTAACCAGTCTTGAAGTCCTGCATAAGGTCAGATGCTGTGGATACTATGTTCATCATCACACCACATGCTGCTAAACCTGCAAGAACTCCACCATGATTAGCCCCTGCCCACGCCCCAATTGTGAAGATGGCCAGCTTCCCGTAGGTAGATGCCAGGGACCAATCTGTTAGCCCACATCCATAAGCATTGCAGAAGGCTAGTACTGGTGCAATTAGGTAAATCACAACAATATAGTACCACTTAAGCTGATGGAAGATGTGAGGAACTGTGATTGCAGAAATGATTGCAATAATTACGTAGCCAGCGACAGCAAACCATGATGGGATTTGATCTCTAAGAAATAGTTCGGTTCGCTTTTGGTCATCATAAGACAAAGTTGGAGATTTTGCAGGAGATGATGATCCATTAGCTACTGGGAGAACAACGCCCGAGTCTTTGCCACTGAGTTGTTGGTACAAACCATATAGTGTTCGACCAAGGACTTTAACGAAGTTGTAAGCACCATCACCAAGGATCATAGCTATGGCTATGAAGACCTGAATGATGAATAAAGAAACACAGATTATGAAACAGTATAAACATTAGAAATATCGATCTTTCGAGCTCTTGAGTATGAAAAAAGAATATCACCTTGTAACCCTGGAGGCCATGGAGGCTGCTTGGTGGTGCAGTGTACCAATCACCACTTCTATTGTTTATGAGAGGCCACATTATGCCCCACGATAGAATTGCTCCAACTAGCAGAGATATGTTGATTATATATGGACAGATCATCCCAACACCAACATATGTAGCAGAGAAATCGAAATAAACCCTGAACTCCATCAAAAAATGAATAAACATATGAAACATTATTGTGCCTGTTAGTCTTCAATTACTAATCCAGAGCGTATAAAGAATGCAGCTTTATAATGGAGGAAAGAAAAAAGTTATGTACCTGTTATCATAGGCTTTAAGACCAAACGTGGGGAAGTTTACGAATCCACAGCCATCTCCAGCAGTGAAAAACCATTGGAAGAAACCCCATAAGAAGCTGAAAGAGAAAAACTTGCCCAGTTCTCTTACTTGTTTCCTGAAATGAAAGAACACGCAATGGGACCAAATTGCCTTAGTTTCTAATAAAACTTGATTAAAAACAACCTTGGGCTCAATCCTTACTTTGCTAACTTGGCACCCTGTGGCGTGTGGAAACTGTTGATAAGGTGAGCAGTAGCAGTGCCGCTTGGATAGATCAACTTGAAGTCTATTATCATTATCTAAAACATATATACAGCATTCATTCATTAATTTTTTGGGGAAATATTCCAGTAAAATGGAAATTCAGCAAAACCCTGTTAAGAAGTTGGATTCTGTACTGTACCTTTCGAAGAGGCACTACAGAAAAAAGGCCAAGAAAGCTAACAACAAAAAGAAAGGCAATCATCCAGCCGAGTGATGGGTTCTTTATGTTCGATGGAGTATTTGCTTCTGTTGACTGTTTAGCCACAACTTCACTCATTCCAAACAGGTAACTACCAAAACCACCTGTGCGTCCATTAATTCAGTTCAGTTTTAGATACCAAAAGACAACACTAGAACTAAAGCTGTTAACTAGTTAACTGGACGAGCCATTTTGAACATCATTTGTACTGAATTCTTCAATAGTATTGTCTAAAACGAAGATTTTCAGAATGGGATTGAAAGTCAAACACCAATTAATTGGAAAGTGATAAAAATCAGAAAAAAAATTATTAAATCAGAAAAAAAAAGTCAAAATTAGAGATCGAATTACACCAGTTCAATATAAAATTAAGTTATTTTTTAAAAAAAGTTTAAAATTTCTAATAATTACGCTATTTCACTCAAAGTATAACTGCTAAAAATATTTTTTGTTATTTGATCATATTATGTTTTTATAATTTTAATATTATTTATGTATGTTTTCAAAAAAATCTAAAAAATGACATTAAATTGATTCAATTGAATTAATCTAATCAGTCGAATTAAAAATTGATCAATTAATTAATTTAATCTCTTATCTGATTTTAAAAATATTTAAACAAACTTCTAACAGCAATCACAAAATATATAAATAACCTCCTTTTCAACAAATTGTAAATATACCCCCCATAAATTGTTTGACTTATTTCAGCCTCCTTTTCTTAGCATTATTTTGACTAAACTTTTTTGATAATTCATCAGCAAGTCAACTGTTGCGTCTCGTTATACTAGACTTGAATAACATTTCCTTAACGCAGACATTGCTTCATTTTGCGGCTAAACCCTAGAGGCCCAAATTGTCCCATTTCAAATCATGTTCATCTATTAAAAACAGAACTGACTAATTATTGAACATATTAATTTATAAAATTATCACCTCTGTTATTAGAGTAGGCTTATAATCAAATGAAACAAAAGAGAAGTACCCATCATCTCATAAGGAAAATTTGAATATAAAATTAAAAAAAATTGTTATTTGTCTCTATTGTTTTGTCAACCTAGCTAGCTAGTTTCGTATTTTACAAGATATAATTTTATTGGATAAAAAATATTTATTTTGCCATATGATTACTAATATTTATGATTTTTTCAGAGAATATAATAATTAATTAAGTTGGTCAATCGACTGTGAGACAAATAATAATTTTATATAAAATTTGTGTATTGAGGAAAAAATAGTAATAAAGATTTATTAATTAATTATGATTTGAATTTATGATATTTTAAAGTATATATATAAAGTATAAAAGTAATTATAATAAAAAATATACAAAATAATAATTTTTTAAAAAATAATTTGTCAAAATTAAGACATCAAAAAAATACACCCAACTGTATAGAATTTGAGTTTACATTCACCATTGGGCTATTATATATTCCAAGTGTGAAATTAATGGTCCCCATGGGAACACAAAGGAACCCTAAATCGGCCAAACAGAATAATCCAATTACTAATTATGGTGATGGTGATTAGCTGTAATAAAAGTGAAGTCCGCCTTTGGCTCGATTGGTTGCCAAATCGGTACTTATGTATGACGGTCTTCACGAGGATTGTCTCGTGACCCATTTGTTACTGTTGGCAGAGTGTTTTTAAAACTGATTCATCAGTGAATTAATCGCTTAGGTGAATTTTCGAATCAGTTTAGAATTTGATTTAATTAATTTAATAATAAATATAATTCAAAAAATATTATTAAACTAATTTTAAAAAATTTGAATCAAAACTAATTATTAATTTATTTTTTTTAATTTAATCAATTTAACCAATTAATTTTATTCAGCTATCAAAACACTTATATAAAGTTTCCTAACATATCTGCTATTTATATAATTCTAATAAATCTGCTTGAATCAATTTAAAAAAATTCAAGAATTTTAATCTGCATAAAATAATAAAATTTAAATTGATGGATTTTTAATTTTAGTTAGTAAACGTTCTAGAATAAATTTTTAAAAAAATAAATAGAGCGAAAATCTAATATGATTTAAAATAACCAATAGAAATAATCTTGTGATTGAATAAATTCTTTGTTGAAATTTCTTCATGAATCAATTGCATTGAATTTTTTTAAAAAATAAATCAGAAATATCACGCTCTTATTTGTATATTACAAAATTGGAAAGCTTTTTTTTACAAAAATAATAAAAATTTAAAAGAATTTCCAATGGAATTCTTGTTTTCCTTTACTATGTCTAATTCCTAATAGAGGTATGTCTAATTCCTAATAGAGTTAAGGTTGCTTTATATATATATATATATATATATATTGGTGTTACAGTATAGTTTGCATAAAAAAATGTCTAATTACACATATATAGAACAAGAGAAGCACAGAAAATGTATACATACCGCTAAAGGCGATGCCGGAGGTGGCGACGACGCAGGTCTGGATGACAGTATTTTCCTGCCTGGTAAAGGGCTGTTTTAAAATTCCAGCTTTGTTAAGAAACTTAGTCCAAGTCTTGACGAAGAAGAAGCCCAAAAGGCCGGCAGATACGTTGAGAGATGGGATAATACCAGTGGTCAGGTTCAGTTTCATCACTATAAAACTGAACAATATCCCCAACACAAGGCTCACCACGAACGCCCTCACTGTCAGCTGATTCTGCCATGTCGGTACCTCTTTCGCCTCGAAGATTTTCTCCACCGATTCTGCAGATTCTTGTGTTGCCTTCACCTTATGTTGTGGGTCTTCTCCTTCTTCATCATAAGGGTGCCCGACTCTTACGTCTGTCTTATTCTCTATTGCCATTTTGCGGATCTGGAAGTTGGAACGAGAATACGGTAAGCTGAGACAACTCTCCTTCCCTCTGTTTCATGTCATTATATATAAGCGTCCAATGCTACAACCTGTAATAACGTGTGTATGTCGTTTTATTTCCTTATTTTTCTGATTTATTTTGGGTAACTACGTGTATTTATTTAAGGGGCGATTTTTGTCCACACTGTGTATCGAATCGAGTGAATCTCGTACGTAGAATGAATCATGCCACTGGATGAAGACTAATAGAAAATCCACCTTTTATTTGATTTTCTTTTCTCAAATTAACAGTTTTTGCAATTCTAGGGTAAATTTCTAATTGTGGCAATTTCTAATATTTATTATTGCTTTAGCTGTAATTAATTAATACTAGTAATAACGTGAGAGAGGCCCTTTAATAAGTAATGAATTTGTAGTGAGGATGTGGTTGCAGACTCTAGAAGCATAGCCGTCTAAGAAGTGATAACCAATGGGCGTATTAGTTTGAATAAGTTAGGCAACAAATGCATGATTTATATTTGACAATATATTGATAATCATGATCATATATATATATAGTTTATTTAGGGGGTTTGATTGGCGGAATATGAAGGAAAAGTAACTCTGAAATGTTGAATTTCAGTATTTGACTTGTCCTAAAAAAGTTATCCATAGAAAAGCTACATCTCTGAACATATGAGTTCCACCTTCAAGAACTGAGAAAGTTGTTTTTCCATAACTATTAAAAATTATATAATTGTATATTAATAAATATGCTCTTAATTAATATAATATATAAACATATATAACACCTTTGTTTTGCTTACTAAATTAAAATTTATATATTTGTTTAAGATAATTCTAATCAAAATCAAGAATATAGATTATCATTTAATTTTAATTAAAATAATTATTGAACTATAAAAATTATAGTCTCTTATTAATTTATTGAGTAATTAAATTATTTTTAGATTTTCTTAAATTTTTATCATCATAGACTATTTTACTTTGAATTATTAGTATGTTATTTTACTTTGAATTATTAGTATGTTATAATTATTAAGTAATTTTTTAAAATGAGAGAATAATTATTTAGTACTGTTAAATAATATTTATTAATTATATTATAATATATTATAATAATATTTATTTTTATATTAAGTTTAATTATTAATTATATTATTTAATAACATTATATTTGTTATATATTATCATTATATTTCATGAACTGATAACTATGATAAATTTTATTATATAAGATTTTTCGTATTGTTGATTAATTAAATAAAAACATGAAATTACATCGAGGGTATGATCATAATTTAGGTTAATTTTTTTTGAATTATTCTATGTATAAATTAAAAATATTAATTTTGAATTTCTAAAAAAATTTTATATTCAATCAAACACAAAAAATTTTATATTCAGATAACCACTTACCCATAAATTTATTTTTATAGAAAAGTAATTTTGAATAGTAATATTAAATTTCGGTAACCAAATGCCCTCTTAGTGTATTCTGATTCTAGTGATAAATTTATTATTATTTTTATGAGAAATTGATTATTACTCAACAGTTTGCTATTAATGTTGTTAAAGAATTTTTGGAGAATATTTCAAAACAAGTTTGAACGAGGATAATGATAATGCCCAGAATTATTTTTTAATAAATTAATTTGTCACTATCACTATATATATATATATATATATATATATATATATTATAATTAATATAATTTTAAATATTTAAATATAAATATAATTTTTTTCAACTTGTATAACAATTATTATTTAAATAATATTATAATACAATTATCTAAGATAATAATAATAATAATAATAATAATAATAATATAATTACATAAAATTCAAAAGCTTAATAATAAAATTATATAAAATTTAAGAGTCACATGATATATTTTGCCTTAAAATGCTATAAATCATATTTACGAACAAATATGGTATAAGACGACCAATCGTACAAAAGTAATATTAAATTACGTTTTAATTTTATTTTGTTTGTAACTCATTATTTCCATAATAGACCATCAATCTTTTTGGCTCAAGTATCCTGAGGTTCACATTCCCAAGTCTGAACAAAGTTTCAAATTGCACGTAAACCACACGGCGTTATAAGTCAGCGTTTCAAGCCAATGGGTTATCTTCAGTCTTTGCATATGGATTTTCAAAGCCTGTTGCACATCCACTTCAACCACATCTAGGGTTTTTTTTTTTTTTTTTTTTAATTCATATTTGTAGCATCCTTTATTTTGAGCAATTTGGAAAATAAATTTAATTTAATGAATGAAATATTTTTTGGCATCTTAGATGACAGCAATATCAAACAAGAAATGAAAATCACTCCTGTAACAGATTTTGTAATTTTATGTAAAAGTATCGATTATTATGTTATAATTTTGGAGAGAAGTTTAATTATATTGAATCTTTAATTAACATATTTTTTAATCTTTGTATAAAACAAATTAATTTAATTTATCTATATATTTTTTAATTTTTTTTGGAAAAGTGACAAATTTTTAATCTAATATGAACTTATCAAATCTATAGTAATCTACAATGTCTCATCTGCATCAAATTTGAAATAAAATGATCCAAATTTTATCTCAATCTGCAACAAATCTCAACCAAAATAGCAAAAAAGAAATTTACTCATTTGGATTCATTGAGCTGACAATAAATGATCTATTCAGTTTGACCTGAGTTAAATTATTGAAAATATTTAAAATTTAAAGTAAAATATTGATATTTATTTTAAATTATCAAATTTATGAGTGATACAACTGCACTCCAAATCTAAAAATTAACTCGATATTCACCAATTTATACATATTGATCAAATAATAACTTGAATTAACTCATAATTTAAAATGATCTTACTCAAAATTCAAAAAAATAACGACATTAAATGTAATCCAAGCTCACTTGATTTATTTAATCTTTCCTTATCATTAAATCCTGTAAATAAAGATTTCTTTAAAAAATTTATACAAATTGTATAAAGAAAATTACGTTAGCGTTTCAACACAAATTCTTTAATGATATTTATAATATTTTTTACTTCAAAATTTAAATTAAATCATAATTATTTAGTACTTTATTCAAATAAAATATTATAATATTCTTATGATTATAATTACATTTTGCTGAGAGTCAGATTATTGTTAGTGAAGTCTTAATCTGAGGATAGAAGGTTGAGAATTGAATCACTGAGGATTAAGAGATTTTAAATTTAATTAATGGGATTTTGAGATTAGTATAGTGTTTATAATTGGTTTTTGCGTATGTGTTGATTCCAATGAGGGCATTTATCAAGTGTTTCTTTGCCACAGTAAAGGATGATGCCAGGATGAGCCGTCGAAGAATGATCAGAATAAGTGTACGAATTATTTGAATATTTCTCATGATTAAAAATAAAAATAATAAAAATAAAAACAAACCCCCTCCCAAGTGACTGAGACGTGTCTTCGTGGCCAATTGTCAGAAATAGGATAATACAAGTGTTACCAATCCCTGATAATTTGTTGTCCTTAATTAAGTTATTTTTTATATTTTAATATTATATAATTTAATTTTTATATTTATTATATTATATTATTAAGTCTTTTAATTATTTTTTCAAAAAAATTATACATTTTATTCCTTTGACATCTTTATGTTTTCTCATACTTAATTTGTCATATTTAATTAAATTATTCTTAACGTTTAACATACTATAAAATTGTATTTTTTTTATTTGATATGCTATTAGTTAGAATTTAATATATTTTTCATTAGGATAAATATAAAACAATAAAAATTTTTATAATGTTAAAAATATTTTTCTCTTCATGTACTCTCTTTCACTCATAGTTTGAATTTCTAGATAGTTTCATATTGAGATTAATTTTGATTATTTTTATTATAATTTTAGTATATATTTAATTATAATTATAGTTAAATTATTTATGTTTTTTTAATATTTTAAAACTAAAAAACTAATAAAGCTAGTATAATAATAATAATAATAATAATAATAATAATAATAAGGCATATGATTTTATTTTTAGTGAGAAAATTAATGAAAGGATTTAATAATATAATATAATAAAAATAAAGGATTAAATTATATGAGTTCAACTATGAAAAATGATTTAATTAAATAGTATAAACTATAAGGGCTTTATAATAACTAATTCATATAGATTTTTTTAGCGATGTCGTGTGGTTAAATGTTTTCATATGAGCCGCAACAAATTACTGACAAGGTTAGTTGGTAGAGAAAGGGGATGATTTTGAGCCCATAAGATTTAAAATCGGAACATTTAAATGTTAGAATATCACCCTTTACCACCAAAGTAAGGAATCATTTGCATCTATTATATATATATATATATATATATATATATATATATATATATATATATATATATATATATATCTCTAAATTTGGTTTTGACCAATCTATTATCATTATTTTATTTTATTGTTTCTGTGTGAGTTTTTA
>CATIWR010260666.1:0-55675 GCA_949677035.1 Omphalea diandra | reverse complement strand
TCTAGGAAGTAGGAGATGGATGAAGGTGCTTAAGGAGTGAAGAAGAGGGACTAAAAGAGGAAAAGTGAACTTCCAACCAATGGAAATGAAACACTATGATTTTATCTTGTTATAATAAGTTTACATATGACATTTAGGGTTAGATTATTGAGGAAAAACTATGAGTTATACCAGAAGAAAGAGAGAGCTAAGGAAGAAAGAAAGAAAGGAACAAAAAGAAGAAGAAGAAGAAGAAGAAGAAGAAAAAGGGGGAGAAGAGTGAGCTGCCTAGGGAAAGAGTCCTAAGGTTTTCTAATTTTGGGATAATAGGTAAGTTAATTTATCTTCTTCTCGACTAAAATTAACCTTTGATGACATGTTAATCATGCATAATTTATCTTCTTCTCAACTGAAATTAACCTCTCATGACATGTTAATCATGCATGGTTAGTGAGAATTATGGAGTAATTGAGGTAAAGCTCTTGGATGGAAGTTGTAATCTAAGAGAACAAGCTTATTTTGTTAGTTTTGCTGTTAGAGAATAATTTTGTACCCATAATTTCATAACCCTAGAAGAGGAATTAAGGAAATTTCAAAATATTAAAGTTGTAGATTTATGTCTCATATAAATGAGCATGAAACAGTTTTGTTTGATTTTGTGTGTGATGAGATATGACTCCTTCAATAGGGCTGGGTCACATATGAATCAAGATGATTTTAGTCTTCTATTTTCTTATATTTTGATGGCCTTATACTCTGATTTTGACAAAGTGAAAAACATGAAACTTGTAGCCTTATATCCCCTCTAAAGACATGTAAATCAGTTTTGATTGATTTGTTGTGTGAAAAGAGATATGACTCATTGATTGAGACTGACCCTGTACTAGGATGAAACCTTACATTTCTTTTAATTCTATTTTCTAAGAATTTGATAGCCATAGATTCAAAATTTGATGATGGTCCAAAATTTAAAAGTTGTATATTTATGTCTAATTTAAATTCTTGTGAAATATTGTTGCCAAATCCAGCATGGTTATTGAGATATTATCCCTTCATCATGACTGTTTGTCGACATGTTACAAACCTGCTCACCCTGAGATTTGGTACTTTATTTTGGTGACTTTACAGACTGAATTAGATAATGACTAAAACATGAAAAATGTTCCTTTATATGTTTTGTAATTGGTGGTAGATTATTATTACAACTAGATTGGTACAATTTGAGATGCACCTAAGAATTTAAGACCTACTCAGACTAAGATGACATTGTAATAAGGCATAATTCAAAAATTTACCACATTTTCTATGTGTCTGAAATTGGCTTGAAATTTCAATATGTTGTATCATTATGTGTCTAATTTATTTGAAAAAAAAGAATCAAGTAATTTGGATGAGTATATCTAGAGTTATTACTATGAGAGTATAGCAAGCTCAGACTGCCATATAAGGAAAATATGCATAAATACTAGGTCCACTTGCATGAATCATACCATAGTTGCATAACAATATGAAAATCTTACTTTATCATCATAAATTGATTTAGTGTATTGAAATAGGTCCTCGAGGCATTGAGGATAATAGTGGAAATAAATCGAGACCATCCATGACTAAATAAGCTTGAAGGAGGAGGTAAGTAAATAGCTAATGGTACTATATGTATGATTGGTTAAATACCATGAACTTATACTTAATAGAATGAAATGTTGTTTAATATGATGATATTCTAGAATACATAGATGAAAGATTGTTATACTCTTGATTTATTGATAACATTTGATAGCCTGTGTGGCGATAACATTTGATAGCCTGTGTGGCGATAACATTTGATAGCCTGTGTGGCGATAACATTTGATAGCCTATGTGGTGATAACATTTGATAGTCTGTGTGGCCATAATATTTGATAGTCTGTGTGGCCATAATATTTGATAGCCTGTGTGACGATAATATTTGATAGTCTATGTAGTGATAAGATTTGATAGCCTGTGTGGCGATAACATTTGATAGCATGTGTAGCAATATCATTTGATAGCCTTTGTGGCGATAACATTTGATAGCTTGTGTGGCGATAACATTTGATAGCCTATGTGGTGATAACAATTTGATAGCCTGTGTGGAGATAACATTTGATAACCTGTGTGGCAATAACATTTGATAGCTTGTGTGGCAATAACATTTGATAGCTTGTGTGGCAATAACATTTGATAGCTTATATGGCAATGAGGTCTATAACCTATGTGGCAACAGCCTGTATGGCAATGAGATCTATAGCCTATGTGGCAACAGCCTGTATGGTTATGAGATCTATAGCCTATATAGCCACAGCTTGTGTGGCAATGAGATCTATAGCCTATGTGGCAATAACATTTGATAGCATATGTGGCATTTAAAAGTAAAAACTCTTTATTTCATGCATGGATATGATGATGAGTTATTAATATTTAAATGTTTGTTATGTTATTTAAGATTTAAGTGTCGTTATGCATTTACTTACTGAGTATGCAAACTTACTCTTTTGTATTAAATTTTCTTTCAGGAAGAGAAGACTAAAGATTACATCCAGTATACATTTCAAAGTTGTTGTCTAGTAGTGTAATAGAGGTTGGGCTAGTATGCAGTCAATTAGTATTTTAGTTTGTTTATCCATGTATGTTTTGTTGTAAATAGTTACTATGGTGAACAAGAGACATAGTGAAAAAAATTTTAAATCAGGTATTTTAATGACAATGGATAAACTTAGAGATAATTTTAATGATTATTAAATGGGATGCCATAAGAAAGCTATCAGAATAAACTTTGCTACCTGCTCAATGAGTTGCTAAAGAATTGTATTCTTTAGTATCCTTTCTAATGTTTTCATTCTTATAATGCTTTTGTAGTGCCACACTTAAATTATCATTTCTCAAATGTTATTTTTTAAGCCCTACAAATTAGGGGCAAACTATAAGCATTAAGTTTTAGGCCATATAATGCAATCTTAATAATGAAAACTATTGGAGTTATTCCATAAAATGCAAAAAGAATCATAAAGGAAGAAGAATAAAAGCCTTAAGAAGCGTTATATGAAGCCTTAAACTAAATCTGAGTCCATCAAGCTTGAAAGTCCAATTGTTTAGTTGGTTGTACAACCAACTTACTTGGTTATACAACCATCTACTTGGTTATACAGCCAAAGTGACAAACCCTAGCAACATACTTTATAGAACTTCATCCTTTATATGCTCCTTGGTGGTACAACCAACTTCTTGGCTGTACAAACCACTATGAAATATTAATTTTAGAAGATTCATGGCCCTTGTCTATTATTGGTTGTAATCAAATGTAACCAGAGGTCTCCTAGCTATGATGCACTTTTCACTCTATAAATACCACCCCTCCCCATTTAGAGAGACAAAAGAAAAGCTTGGAAACTCTAATGTTACTTTGCTAAAATCGCTACTCAAACACCCTAAGCACATATAAACCAAGCACCTAACCCATCAAACCAAAGATCCAAGGTATTTTCTAAGGTTTTTTAGACTTTGCTTTACATATTCTATAGCCTTTGAAGGATTATCCATAAACCAAAATACCTTTGAGGGAAAGGCAATATTAGAAAAGCATTTAGAACCATAATCTCATTCTCATTCTCTCCCATTTTATTTTTCCTTTCTTTTTGTAAAAATCTCAGCCATAATAGTCTATACAAACATTTTTATGGTTTGTATAAACTATTAAATAGGTTGTATAGACCATCAGTTGGTCACAACCCACTCTAACTGTGGAATAAAACTATTTTCTCTCCTTAGTCCCCATCCATTTTCTTTTGACTTTTAAGGTTTTAATGGGTTCCCTTATGAGCTCCATCTACTGAATAGGGTTACATTTTATAATTATGACCACAATCTGTCCATTAGGGGAGTAAGGATTGAAAGGGAAGGGTTTCACATTTATGTGTTGATTCATCTTTATTGTGTTCTTCTCTCTTCATATCTTTTTGTTTATTTGTGTTTATATTATTAGGGATATGATTAGGACATGGATCTCTGTTCCTAAGGACCCCATGATCCTATTGCATGTTTATGATCTATTTACTAATATTGTGAGTTTTATCCTTATTGCCAAAAGGAGATGGCTAGATCATTAGCTTAGCCACTTCATTTTTTTTCTCTTATATGGCTATTTGAGCATGGTTAAAAGAGAGTTCATTACTCTATGACCCTTCTTTTTTTAGTTATACTCATGATTCAATGAAGCATATGCTTTTTTTGGTTTTCCATGTTTTGTCCTTTCACCATCTAAACACCGTATCTCTCTTACTAACTATGGATATTTTAAGGATGTTATGACTATTTAGAAGTATTAATGGATTAGGATTCAATGATTTTAGGAATATAAGTTAGTAGCTTTAATCCTTGCCTAAGGCCTCTCCTTTTTCCTCTATATATGCTTATGAATTCCATGCATCATGTCTTTATGTTGTTCGTGCTTTTCTTTATTTATGAATTCCATGCATCATATCTTTATGTTATTCGTGCTTTTCTTTATTTATGCTTCATTTACGTTTGCCATGTTATTTTGTTATTAAAATGGAATGGTGGACTTAGAAATATGCCTAGGTTCCCTTAACTAGGAGATTTGGTGTTGCTTTTTTACTTTATTCCATTTTACTTTCTTTACTTCATTATTTATATCTCCTTAATGGCAACTAACTTATGTCTTCTTTGTGTAGGTGGTGGAAGGTATATTATAAGTACCATTATTCTTGATTATAAAGGATTGATGTGCATGACTTCCCCATTTGATATTACATGCCATCCCCTTTAGTGTGATTATAATGCCTTAATGATGATATGCTTAATTATACCATGCTTGAAACATGCTTAGGAGCATTAACTGTAATAATTATTAATAGGACTAAAATGGTAAAAAGTGAACCAAAGATGCCTAAAGGTCATATCCCAATATCCAAGCGATTTGGGGATTTCTAACCTTTTGCCTAAGCCATACCTAATTTTTGAACCTGATCTTAGATGACATGAAGACAAATTGGGCCTTTTAAATGACATTGGTAGGTTCATATTTCATCATTGATTGAATTCTTATCTCAACCAAAGTCGAGTAGTAACTCCACATTTCTTTAGGGATGATACCAATGTATTATTTTGTCTTAGTCCCCTATTGACACCAAAATTGGAGAAAGGCTCCATGCGTGCATGAGGCCTAAAGGATCCCCTATTGATCCAAACACAAGCCACAATTTGGGGTTAATACAAATGTATGACTCTCGTCCTCTCGATCTTTCATTGGTTGAAAAAAGATGGAGTCGCAAGCAAGATTTCACTAGTTGAAGTGTGACTTTGATCCACACTTTAGGTGCTCAATATAGGCTGGTTGGTCTCTCTCTCTCTCTCTCTCTCCTCACACACACACACACACACATTCTCTCTCAAGATTTTTAAAGATAATCTCTATCTCCATAAAGTATGTGTTGTAAAATTGTTATATATTGTTTTATTATTTTTATTTACAAAATGTAGTTATTTTTGTATATTATTTAGTCAGTTTTGTGAGTTAATTTTTTTCAAAATTTTAAGAATATTAAATTATGTTGAAGTTAAATTGTATACATTATGTGAAATTTTGAAATATAAAATATTGATTTAAAACATTTAATTATTTTTGCATAATATTAATTAGTTAGTTATATCAGTTTTATGGCAAATTTAGGTGAAAATTAGGAATGGTAATTTATATTAGAATTATGTATAAATTTCAAATTATAAATTATGTGAAAATTAGTTGAAATATTGATAATATGTGAAATTAATCAAAATATTTTATTTAGTGATATTCATTAATTTTGAAGAAAATTAAGTGAAATTTTAACATTATTTAAAATTTAAAATAGAGAATGATAAGGAAATGATGTGATTAATTATAAAATTAATTTTTGTAATTATATTTATAATTAATTTTTGTAATTGCTTAAGAAATTAGGGAGTGATTTTTAGTATATGAATTTAGTTTGTATAATAAATTGAAAATATTAAATGAGGTATTAAAGTTGAAATAAATTAGAAAATTAGTGTTGGCCTAGGGCACCAAGAAGGGGGTTGAATTGGTGCTCAATTTAAAAATTAAAAAGAGGGTTAATGTGTCTAAGAAGATGAGTAAGAGAAGAAAGAAATTGACAGAAGTGTTTATAATGGTTCTGGTGTTAACTAACCCTACGTCCAACCCCTAATTCTCTACAATTGGATATTTCACTTAACTCAATAGGTGTTTCCAAGCTCACATCATACTTTTACAACTTAAGTTTATGGCTCACACAACAACCTTACACCTTGTGTTTTCTTGGCTCACACAAAAACCTATCACAAATGTGTTGTAGGCTCACACTAAAACCTCTCACAAGAGTTTTGACCTTAGGCTAACTCTCAATCTCTTTACAATGGTGTTTATTATTCACACCTAACAATCAACAACATATAAATGTCAATGAAAAATTGAGTAGCAATTTAGCAAGAGATTGGTTATAAAATTAATGAATTCTCTTGCTATTTCATCTATTTGGTGGAGTATTTACAGCTCATATTCACCAAAGAGACATTAGACTAAAACTATCAACAAATCCCCAACATGTGTTGGGCAGATTTAGCATTAAATGTTTGTCAGGTGGAAGTCACTGTTGCTACTACCATTTAGCCATTACGAATTTCCAATTTCCATTGTGGAGCCGAAAATCGAGGTGGAAAACCCCATTTGTGTCTAATGGCTAGTCCACGTGTCAATTGTCCATTGGTTGTCCAGAAAAATATAGTCGTTGTGTTCTAACCATTATCAAAAGTCACGGTCACGAGATACCTAAGTCTTGGGTGCGACTGAGACCGCGAATTACTCTATTTGGTGAGGAAGCTTCAACACTTTGAGTTGCGATCGTGACCACATATGCGCCCTTACAATTTTTGATCTTCAACGGATATCTAGGACACATGACATGTTGTGGTTATGGCTTTGGTTCCCTCATTTGTCACTACGAAAGTTGTTATCACGAACCCAACATGACACCTACAGCGAATTCCTCTGTGACTTAAGCTTACTTTTCTTCTGATAAGTTGTGATTGTGAAAGTGCCCGCAAATTTCTATAGCCTAACTTCATCCATGCTTAAAGCTATTTCACAGTCGTTATTTAGAATAACCACATTATGAATTTAAGTGATCTTTATTATTTTTTATAGTAAATTAATTTGAAGTATACTATACTATTGGATAAAGTTATTAGGAAATAAGAAAATAATTAAGACATTGGAAATTAATATTTGTGATATTATTTTGACTTATATATTAAGTAGAAAATTAAAATGTAATTATTAATGATTAATTTTATAAGTAATTAGAAAATAAATAAATAAATATTAATTTTCCAATTTAATTTTTAATTAATTAGAAAGTTATGAATTATTAGAAATTTATAAGTAATTAATGAATTAATTATTGCTATATATATTTTTTGGTATACTAATTAGAAAATAACAAATTATTTAAGCCATTAAGAAGTAATATTTAGTATATTATTTCAAATTGTATATTAATTAGAAGAAGAAAATTTATTTATTAATTAACATTGTTGGAATCAATTAGAAAAATTATGAATTAAATATTAATTTTGGTAATGAATTTTCGATTAATTATGAAAATAAGTTTCTAATTAATTTTTTATAATTATTTAGAAAAATGGCAAACAATTTATAGTATATGCATGTATTTTGCATATTAATTAGGAAAATGATATCAAAGATATTAAAATGATTAGGTACTATCTTGCTAAATATGGATTTGTGCTTGCTTATTATCGATGGACTAGGCCTAGTGAATCATATGTGAGAGCAAATTTTGGCATATCAGTTATTATGGAAGAAGCATACTTTCCTGCAATTATAAATCTCATAGCACCTACCATGAAATGATAATGGATGTTGTTGGTTTGTCGTTTTGTGTAAGTAATGTAGAAGAAGCACCAAATGCTGAAGTGCAACATTTTTATGACATGTTGTAATTTGTAGATAAAGAAGTATGGCCTGAATATACTATCCATTTAAAATTGTCAACTATTGCTTAATTGTTGAAGAAAAAGGTAGGAGATAAGCTGTCTAAAAGGTGTTACAAATATATATGCCAATTTACAAAGATATATGCCAATTAAAGTATGAGTTGATACCTACGGATAATGTTATGACTAATGACTTCTATAACATGAAAAAATTGATACAAGGATGGGTTTACTAATAGCAAAGATTCATCATTGTAAGAATTAGTTGAGCAGTTGCAAGTTTTGCATTTTTACAGTATAAGACATCTGGTGTTGGAAGTTCTAATTGAAAATTTGCTATTCCATATAAGAAAATGTACTAATTTTTGCTCACTCTAAGATTGTAAAGGTTGTATGTATTCAAAGCCATGGCTAAAGATGTAAGATGGCATAATGTTCATGTTGAAAAAAAAGATGGGGAGATGAGATAATGCTCAAACATAGATGCTTGGAAACATATCAATATGATGCATCGAACATTCACAACTAAATGTAGGAATGTAAGACTTGATCTTTGCACATATGGGTTTCAGCCATTCAATTAGTTAGGACAATAATATTCTTCTTGGCCAGTAATAGTCACTCCATACAATTTACCACCATGGATGTGTGTCAAGTAAGAATATATGTTTTTAACTGTGATAGTTTTTGGTACCTATGAATCAAAAGGATAAGTTAGATATACTCTTGCAACCATTCTTTATAGAGATGATGAAGCTGTGGGACAATTAATGATCTTTCTTGCTTATTCTATATTGTCAAGATGGAATACAATGAGGGAAGTTGGCATGTTCCTATTTCATGTAAAACTCAAATGCTTTTACTTCGCCAAAAGGGGGGAAGACATCATGGTTTCACATCTAACATAATTTTTTACCCAATGAACATCCATTTTAGATGGATATAATAGCTTTCCTTAAAGATAGAATCATGATTAGCATTTCATCACCAATCCAGTCTAGATATGAGATATTATCAAAGAAAAAAGGATGAGGATTGCAAAAGGTAACATATATGGATACTTGTGCAACAAATGGACCCATTTCAAAAGTAATTGGCTAGAGAAAATGAAACATATTCTAGGATTTTTTATATTAGAAAACCAACTTGATCAGGCATAGTTTGGATGTGATGCACATTGAGAAGAATGTTTTCGATATTGTTTTTAATACGGTGATGAATATGGAATGAAAAACCAAAGATAATGTAAAATCAAGGGAAAACTTGAAATAGTTTTGTTGAAGACTAAAATTAGCTCATGATCCTAAAACTATAAAATATCCTAAAGCATATGATAGTCTTGACAAACAAGTAAAAGAATCTCTAAGTGAATTGGTTAAAGGATTGCAATTTTTAGATGGCTATGTTCCAAATAAGAGCAAATTCATGGACATGCAAAAGCTTAAGTAGTTTGGAAAGAAAAGCAACGATTATCATGTGTTCATACAACAATTGATACTAATTGCATTTTGAGAATAACTTCCAACGCATGTTTGGTGAGCTCTTATAGAGTTAAGCATATTCTTTAAGGATTTAGCTTCAAATGTTATACGTGTGGATGATATTAGATGGTTAAAGTAAGAGATCCATGTTACTATATGTATGCTTAAACATATATTTCCCCTAAGCTTCTTTGATTGTATGGGACATTTCCTAATTCATCTTCCATATGAAGTGAGAATCATAGGTAAGTTCAATATTGATGGATGTATCCATTCGAAAGGTACCTTTGAAAGTTTAAAAAAAATATGTGAAATAAAGTTCATGTTGAACGTTCGATATGCAATACATATTTGGTTGAAGAAGTTTCAACATTTTATGTGCATTACTTTGAGCCCCATGTTAATACATGACATCAAAAAGTCCCCTAAAATAATGATGAACATAAAGGTGATTATGAAGAATATGATGGGATGCTTAGTATATTCAAACTTGTAGGTTGCCTATTAGGGGGGTTTCAAAATAATAATACTGATAGACAAAGAATATAATGTTGCACAATTGTACATTATGCTAAACTATAAGGAAGTAACACCCTTTATTATGTAAGTACTCATCTCAATTTCTATTTTACAATGATAATATGGAATTGCTTTTATACATACTCTTGTGTGTTGCTTTTTTCATATGTTGTGAAGGATTTACATGTCAAGGTTTTGACAAAGGTACTCAATAATTATTGACAATAAGCTTGAAGCTTATATGGAGAATAACTTTGTAGTTTTGTTTAATTAATATGTGAGTATATAAAATGCATAATAAACTTATATTTCAAGTATGCTTAACACAATTTAATATTTAATAGCTTAATTAATATTCATTATAGGCAAATAATTGATCAAATAATGTTACCAACATTTTGATCAAGGATTTACCAAAAGGTATATTACGCATTATAAAGTCCTATAATCGATATTATGTCAACAATTACAAATTTCACTCAAGATCACATGGTCATAATAGAACAACTAATAATAGTGGGGTTCGCATAAAGGGAGCGAATTATAATGTTGATGAAAGAGACTACTACGACAAATTAGTTGGAGTACCCTACATTACTTAGTATATAAAGGCGATTATGAAAAATATGATGGGATGCTTAACATATTCAAACTTGTAGGTTGCCTTTCAAGGGGTTCAAACTAAGAATACTGATAGACAAAGACTATAATGTTGCACAATTGTACATTATACTAAACTATGAGGAAGTAGCACCTTTTATAGAGTAAGTACTCATCTCAATTTCTATTTTACAATGATAATATGGAATTGCACTTATGCATACTCATGTGTGTTGCTTTTTTCATATGTTGTGAAGGATTTACGTGTCAAGGTTTTGACAAGGGTACTTAATAATTATTGACAATAAGCTTGAAGATTATATGGAGAATAATTTTGTAGTTTTGTTTAATTAATATGTGAGTATATAACTTGTATAATAAACTTATATTTTCAAGTATGTTTAACATAATTTAATATTCAATAGCTTAATTAATATTCATTATAGGCATATAATTGATCAAATAATGTTATCAACATTTTGGTCAAGGATTTGGCAAAAGATATATTATGCATTGTAAAGTCCTATAATCGATATTATGTCAACAACTACAAATTTCACTCAAGAGCACATGGTTATAACAGAACAACTAATAATAGTGGGGTTCACATAAAGGGAGCGAATTATAATGTTGATGAAAGTGACTGCTACGACAAATTAGTTAGAGTACCCTATATTACTCTATAAGAGAACTATTTTATTTAACTTTGAGTGGTTTGATTTTAGACCAAATGTTGGTATGATAGTTCACAAGTAATACAAACTTATTGATGTGAGTTTTAAAAGGAGATTTAATAAGTATGAACCATTTGTCCTCGCTTCATAAGCAACACAAGTGTATTATACCACATATCCTAGTTTAAAACGGGACAAAATGATTGTTAGGCAGTTTGCAAAATAAAGGCTAAATATGTAATGGAAGTTTCATGTGTCAATAATGAACCTTTCTAAGATGATGACATAGAGATTTATGAAATCCACCTTTAAGTTGAAGATCAAATAATGAGCTTAAATGATCTAACTGGTTCATGTATTGGTATGTCCTACTGTTTAAGTTGCCTACTCCATCTCCTTCAGCTCTATCATATGCATCATCACCTTCACCTTTTTCACCTATTTCACCACCTGCTACATTTACACCATTGTGTGCCTATGATACTTCTACCGTATCGATAGTTAATCCCTTATCCTCTCATTGACCTAACATACACGTTGTTAGTAAAAGGTATGTTGTTCTAATGATCTCATCTTATATATATGTTTATAATAAGAAATATATTTGACTATATATTATTAACTTTGCATTTTTTATGTAGTTTAATCCCAAGGAATCGGTGTGCTAGTTAGATTTTCTTGATTTTTAGGAAGCATTTGGACCTTGAAGGCTCAACGGACATCAAGAATTTCTATTAGGAGAAGTACAAGGTATAATTTATATTTTGAATTAACATAATTTTTATTCATGTGTTTTTTTTTATATTGCTGAAGTATTTTCCTTGAGATACCACTATGGAGTCCATGATTAAGATTACATGGGAGCATATAACTACAAGGTGGTATTCAAAGATTTTATCTGGTTGGAAACAAAACGGTAGTAAGCTGTAATATGTCTGCTAAGATATATAGGATATGTACAATGGGCTAAACGATAATTTCTAGCTCATTCTGCCCAAGCTTCTAGGAATAGACACATAGAGCCTGTTGGGATTGGTACAAGTCCTTCTCGTTGTACAGTTGGATCTAGATCATTCCTTAAAGACTCCATAACTTTGGTTAGTTATTTAATTATCTTTTTTTAGTTAATCAAATGTTAGGACTAAAGTAATAAAATTTTGTTTCAGGAGAAAGAACTAAAATGTCTGCCCATAGATTTTGTGTTTTTGAAGAAGACACACATTAAAAATAAACACAATCAATTGATTGATAAGAACTCATGGGACACCAATGTATGTTAAATAGAAATTAGTGCACTATTTCTCATACTTCAATAATATTTCATAATGATTAATTCATATTTATTAGGAGGTGGTAGAGATACGTATTTTTGTAGCTACTTTACAATTATTTAAGGGTTCTGTGAAATCTCAAGCCCTCAACATCAATCAATTGTACCTTGATGTTGTTTGAGGATATAAGAAGAGTAGAGTGTACAAATTTAGCTCTAAAGCCATATATAGTCATCCAACTTCTTGCACCAACTGTTTCTCAGCCACATCATATATGTTTCTTGATCCATATCTGGAGGATCACATTAGGAGGTAGGTCTAAAAAGAGCTTCGTCACGAGTTTAATACGCAATTCACTACGCTTAATGATCAGATACAATATAACATGCAACAAACCATGCAGTAGTAAACTTTGATTTCTTCGTTAGCTACCATGAAGAGTCAGAGGCCCTCGGTACCAGCATCCCAACACCATCTTCACCTCTAAAGAATGATGATTATTTAGAGCCACATGGTGATGATGGAAATGATTATATATATATATATATATATATATATATATATATATATGTATGTATGTATGTATCTTATTGGTATAAAGGTGTTGTAAACATAATACAATTTATTTTAATTTTAATAAATTAAATATTTTTTATGTATTGTGTTCCTTTTAATTTTATTTTTAATAAAATATAAATAATTTATAAAAATATAAAATTTTAATAATATTAGAATTTTAATATACAAAATATTATACAAAATTATAATGATGAAATAATGATGGAAACCTATCCATTTAGCAATGGAATAACAACGAAAATTTTTGTCACAAAAAATAGCGACGAAAGAATGATAGAAAATTTTGTTGATAAAATTTCATTGTTAATTCTTCACTAATTATTGCAACAAAAAATTTCATCGTGATTTCATTGCTAATCATTAGCTACAAAATAGAGACAACTTTTAGCAACAAAAAAATCCATCGTTATTCCATTGCTGGCCCTTAGTGACCACCACTCTTAGTGAAGGAGTCGCAAGTCCATTGCTAAAGGCTCTTAGCGATGAAATCTAATGGGTTAGAGACAAAAAATTTCATCGCTAATTTTATAGATTTTTAAAGTGTAAATTGCTAGATGCGAAGATCATTTATCCCATCTTCAATAGTCCTTCGGTTAGTCCAGTCCAAGTGGTACCTAAAAAAGGGGATATGACAAACATAGAAAATGAAAATAATGAGCTTGTTCCCAATAGGACCTTGATGAAATGGAAAGTGTGCATTGATTATAAGAAATTAAATACGACAACTCGTAAGGACCATTTTTCTTTACCTTTTATTGATCAAATATTAGAAGGAATTGCAAGGCATAAATACTATTGCCTTCTATATGGATACTCAGGCTATTATCAAATATAAATAATGTCTGAGGATTAAGAGAAGACAACCTTCCCATTCCCTTATGGTGCCTTTACCTATCATCGCATGCCCTTTAGATTATGCAATGCATCGACCACTTGCCAAAGATGCATGATGGTCATATTTTCTACGATGGTGAAATAAGGATTGAAATATTTGTGGATGATTTCTTCTTTTTTTTTTTTGTGATTCTTTTGATAATTGTTCGACTAAACATGATAAGGTCTTGAAAAATATAAAGAGACTAATCTAATGCTTAATTGGGAAAAATGTCACTTTATGATTCATGCAGACATAACTCTTAGCCATAAAATCTTATCCAAAGGAATTGAAGTAGACTAAGCCAAAATTTAAATCGTAAATAAGATGCCTCCTCCAACATCCATGAAGGGAATTAGGAGTTTTCTTAGCCATGCATGGTTTTATAGGCATCTCATAAAGGATTTCTTAAATTTCTAAACCTTTTGTGATCTTTAAGCTATAGATGTTCCTTTTCACTTTTTTAATGAATGTTTAAATGCTTTCAAATGGTTAAAAAAAGAGATAATTTTTACCCTAATACGACTAAACTTAATCTTTCACCCTAATCATGACTAAACTTGATCGGTCTTTACCATTTTAGTTGATGTGTGATGCTAGTTATTTTATCATAGGAATTGTTTGAGGACAATGCAAAGATAAGAAACTCTATATGTGAGCACTATATTTTGGGTCCTTGGGATGCAGGCTCAATAATGAGAAACTACTTGAATTATTCCCTAAAGAATAGGGGAAATAATGCCGAAGAAAAAAGCAAAAGCTTGAACATACCTTGAACTAAACCACCCTATGAAAGCCCAAGCCTAAAAGCTCAATTTTTGTATTTCAATAGTGGTCTATACAACAAACTTAGATGGTTGGACAATCAACTTAAATTGCTATATAGATATCCCACTGAAAGCCAAAAAGGATGAAACTTCTAGAATAGTGACCTAGATAGACTAATTGGTTATAGAACAAACAAAAGATCTATACAAACAATCTTTTAGCTATACAAACTAATACCATACCCTAAACTTTAGAATATTCATTAATTTTATCACCAAATAGCATGGGAAAGGAATGGATTAGGTGCAAACTGAGCCATTTGACTTAGTTGCATCCTTTTCCCTATATAAATTCCACTTCCATTGGAGACACAAGGGAGAGGCTTTTTACCCTAACCAAACTTTGTGAAAATTATCTCTTAAAACTATAAAAATACCTCACCCAAATAGAAAACACAGATACCTAATACACAACCAAAAGATTCTTGGTAAAACTAAGCTTTGCTATTTCTTTTAGCTTTTTCTTCCCTTGAATTTGAAGAAAATTCTAGAACTAAAGTGCCTATGATGAAAAAAGATAATATTTAAGGCATCAAGGGACTCTTCCCCCTAGACCTCTTCTTCTCCTTCCCCTTCCCCTTTTTCTTTTTATTTTTTAATTTATATTTCAGCAGTCCCTAGTAGATTGTATAATTGAGTAGTGGTCTGTACAAATTACCGAATGGGCTATACAAACCTCTTTATGATTTGTACAACTCACTATTACTGCTCATATCACTATACACATAACTTTTGTTCCATATGTGTAATATGTGTTTTTCTTCCTTTTTGTAATCTTGTGAATCTTTTACAGTAAGAATGGGGCCGGTGATAAAGACTTATGACCCTCATTCCATATTCTTAGAGGCTATGATCATTAAAATACATGTTTTAGTTCACATATGTTTTCTTCTTTATGTTTTGTTTTCTTTATGTGCTTCATCATGAGAAGTTGATATGGAGAGGTTCAATATAACTGAGGACCCTATTGGACTAGGTTGGTAAAACCTAAATCAAACTCTCTTTTGATCTTAACAATATAGATTGATATATTTTAATGTCATTTTTAAATGTTGAGTTTATGGATTTTTAGACAAGTTTGCATTAAAATTTATATGGGAGTCTAAGTCTTAAGTATTATGAAAGGCATCCTAATTTGTAGTGGCAAACTTCAAATTCAAAAAGGAAGAGCCTTGTGATAAAGCAAAGTGCCAAACCCATTCCATCTCCTATGCCCAAAGCTAAACCAAAATCTTCTTTCATCCCTATCTCTTTCAGCAATAAGAAGCTGGACAAGGTGATACAGATGTTTAAGAGAAGGCTTCTTTTTATTTCTTACTTTCGTAAAGACTTAGTAGATCTTTAAGAGAAGGTGGCGTAATACCTTCTCATCTTCCTTATTTCAAGGAATGGGAAGATACCTCACCAAAAGATGAGAATCAAGAATAAGAAAAAAAAGATGAGGCATAAGGACGAGGAGGTGAAAAAGTTAGATATAGTGATGATGATATCTCTCCACTCCTCTGGTTTTTTCTTACTTAGGCTTGTAACTCTTTTTTTGGTTTGTGTTCTTTTTGTCTTTGGCCTAACTTTATGATCCAACAAGGTTTTTTTCCTATGTTTAACTTTATTTTGTATTTATTTCATATTAATAAAAGATAAATTTTTTTTTCCTTCCCTCTATGTTGTTTTTAATATTTTGAATTTGCATAACTTTATACTTATTACTTTACTTGCATTGTCCTCTCTTTTTGATCTTGACAAAGGGGGAAAGTGAACTTGCATGTTATAATTAAGGGGAAGTATAATTTAAAAGGGAGAAATTTCAATTAGTTTAATTGCATTTCAAGCTTAGTTGGTATCTTATCAAGTTTAAATTGTAAACATTGATAACCATCTCAACTTCACAATTATGCGTTCTTTACCCCTTGTAAAATCAATCTAAGTTGTCAAAAAAAAAAAAGGGAGATTATTAGACTAGATTGGTCAAACCTAAGTCAAAGCTCTCTTTTGATCTTGATAGTGTAGATTGATATGTTCTAACATAATTTATAGTGTTGATTTTGCAGATTTTTAGGCAGGTTTGCATTAGAAGTTGAATAGGAGTCTAAGTCTCAAGTATTGTGGAAGGTATCCTAATTTGTGGTGTCAAACTTCAAATTCCCGATCACTATCTTATAAGAAGAATAGATGAAGTTGGGTTAGATGATTTCACAGAGACGATCATAACTATAATCTTGTCAAGAATGTGATAAAGTTGAAATAAAAGGTTTCATAGTGGAAGTCACATCCATCTTCGTAACCACGACTTTTACATTGGCCTTGAGAGAATCAAATCCTTAACTAGAGCATGCCAAATGTCCTAAAGAGCCATTGGTATATCAATAAGGGTGAAATTTTGGTTGAGACTGTGACTTGATGGAGCAACATCTCCTTGTCAAATAAAAGGATTTGCGATAACCGTCACCTCCAATAGAAAAATAAATCACGACTGTAACTTTCAGTCTAGCTCAAAAAACATAATGGCTATTTTTCCTAAAAGACCAATGGTGGTGTGCCATGTGGACTAGCCTTTAGATACAAATAAGATTCTCTATCGTCAATTCAATAATTTAGTGCATGAAGAAAAATTGCTACTGCAAATGTCTAGTCATGACCACAAACTTAGTTTGATAGACATTTAATGCAAGATCTACCTAGCATAACTTAAAAATTTCAACATAGTTTATTTGTAACATCTCTTTCATGGTTGTTGCTTATAAATACTCCACCAAATGGACTTAAATGCAAGAGAATAGCATTTAATTGAAGCAAAACTCTTGGAATTTTATTTGTCAATCTTTGTTCATTTAATTACTGTATGTGAGTTGTTACTATTAGGTGTAAGCATTAAACACAAGTGTTTTTGGGTTCAAGAGTTAGCTTAGCTATAAAAGTCTTGTATAGGTTAAGTGTGAGCCTTTTGGAAAATACTTGAGAGGTTGTGTGTGAGCCTTGAAACAAAAATTGTATGGTTATGTGTGAGCCATAAAACACGTAGTGTAAAAGTTTAGTGTGAGCTTGAAAACATCATTTAGTGATAGTAGAATACCTAATTAGAAGAAGTGAGGAGTGGACATAGGGTTCTTTAACATCCGAACTACTATAAAATATTATGTCTTTAAATATTCTCCTATATCTTTTATTTCCATCTCACAAATCCTTCCCCCCAAATTTTAATTTTTCACCAATTCAACACCTTTCTTCATGCTGAAGGGCCAACTGACCCCTTGATTTATTATTTTTTAGTTGGAATTTATGTTCTTTACTTTTGGGATTTATCATTCTTCTTCATACTACAATGGTGGAGGACCTATTCCATGCCTACCCCTTTCCTTCTTGTTTGTCCTTATGGCACCACAAATCATATATGTATTTGGGGGAGGATGCATTATCCAAGGACCCCAATTTGAGTGTTTATTATTCTATTCCAAAAAGTTTTTAACATTCTTTTATTATTTTAGTCATTCTATCATTCTAGTTACATACGAGCATTTCTATTACTAGAAGTGTAACCTCTATTATTCTTGGCTATATTCAAAGATGACTAAAGTAGGTTGGGAAAGAATTTTGTCATCCAATGACCCCTTATTCTGATAGTTACATTATATTCTAAGTGCACCTTAGTCTTTCTTTGCATGTTTATTATGCTATGCCTTTTCCATTGATACCATTGCATGCTATTATCATGTGCAATATGTCATAAAAAAAGGGGAAGATTATTGGACTAGGTTGGTCAAACTTAAGTCAAAACTATGTTTTGATCTTGATAGTGTAGATTGATTTGTGTTTATCATCATTTTAAGTGTTGATTTTGCATATTTTTAGGCCTGTTTGCATTAGAAGTTGGACAGGAGCCTAAGTCTCAAGTATTATGAAAGGCATCCTAATTTGTGGTGTTGAACTTCAAATTTGCAATCACTGTCTTACAAGAAGAATATATAAAGTTAGGTTGGATGATTTTACATAGAATATCACAACCGTGATCTTGCCAAGAATATGATAAAGTTGAAACAGAAGATTTCACAGTGAAAGTCGCATCCATCTTCGTAACCATGACTTTTGCTTTTGCCGTGAGAGAATCAAGTACTTAATTAGAGCATGCCAAGTGTCTCAAAGAGCCATTGGTATATAAATGAGGGTGAAATGTTAGTCGAGATCGTGACTTGATGGAGCAACATCTCTTTGTCGAATAAAAGGATTCACAAAAATCACCTCTAAGAGAATAATAAATCACGACCACAACTTCTAGTCTAGCTCAAAGAACATAATGGCTATTTTTATTGAAAGACCAATGGTGGTATGCTATGTGGACTAACCTTTAGATACAAATGGGATTTTCTATCGTGAATTCAACAATTTTAGTGCACAAAGAAAAATTGCTACTGCGAATGTCTAGTCACGACTACAAACTCAGTTTGATAGACATTTAATGCAATATCTACCTAGCATAACTTAAAAATTTTGACATAATTTATTTACACCATCTCTTTCATGGTTGTTTGCTATTAATACTCCACCAAATGGACTTGAATGCATGAGAATAGCATTTAATGGGAGCAAAACTCTAGGAATTTTATTTCTTAACTTTGGTTCATTTAATTACTATATGTGAGTTGTTACTATTAGGCGTAACCATTAAACAAAAGTGTTTTTGGGTTTAAGAGTTAGCTTAGCTATAAAACTCTTATATAGGTTACGTGTGAGCCTTTGGGAAAATACTTGAGAGGTTATGTGTGAGCCATAAAACACGTAGTGTAAAAGTTTTGTGTGAGCTTGAAACACCATTTAGTGATAGTAGAATACCCAATTAAAAAAAGTGGGGAGTGGACGTAGTGCTCTTTCACACCCGAACCACTATAAAATCTTATGTCATTAACTATTCTCCTATATCTTTTATTTCCATCTCATCAAATCCTTCCCCCCAAATTTTAATTTTTTCACCAACCCCTTCTTCATACTCAAGGGCCAACTGACCCCTTGATTTATTATTTTTTAGTTCGAATTTATGTTCTTTACTTTTGGATTTATCATTCTTCTCTCTACTACCATGGTGGAGGATGGGTTAGCCTATTCCATGCCTACCACATTCCTTTTTATTTGTCTTTATGGCACCACAAATCACTTATGTATTTGGAGGAGGATGCACTATCCAATGACCCCAATTTAAGTGTTTATTATTATATTTTAAAGAGTTTTTAACATTCTTTTAGTATTTTAGCCATTCTCTCATTCTAGTTACGTATGAGCCTTTCCATGGCTAGAAGTGTAACCTTTATTATTTTTGGCTATATTCAAAGATGACTAAGGCAGGCTGGGAGAGAATTTTATCACCCTATGACCCTTTATTCTGATACTTACATTCTTTCCTAATTGTTCCTTAGTCTTTCTTTGCATGTTTATTATGCTATGCCTTTTCCATTGATATCATTGCATGCTATTATCATGTGCAATATGTTATATTATACTTTGTGTGTTTACAGACGAATATGGACAGTAGGTTAGATCACTTAATGGACCTTAAACATGGCTAATAATATTGGACATTAGGGACTAATAGGCTAAGACCTTAAGCTTTAAGGATAAAATGGTATACTCTTAATTTGATTGTCCATTCTTAGTATGTTTTAAGGTATTGGCCTTGGGCACCAAGAAGGTGGGGTTGAATTGGTATATAAAAATTAAAACAAGATGGTAAGAAAGAAAATTAGTAGAATGGAGACACAAGATTTACAGTGGTTCGACTATAATTGACCCTACGTCCATTCCCCAATTCTTAATAATCAGGTGTTTCACTATCTTCCAATGTTGTTTTCAAGCTCACACCAAACTTTTACACATGTGTTTTGACGGCTTACACAACAACCTTTACACTTGTATTTTTGAAGCTCACACAATAACCCTTACACTTATGTTTTTAAGGCTCACACAATAACCTCTCTTAGTATTTTTACAAGCTCACACTACAACCTTTACAAATGGTATTTATGCTCACACCAAACAATCAGGTAAAGAAGAGAAAAGATTGAGTAGCAAAATTGCAAGATTTTGGGTTACAAATTAATGAATTCTTTTGCATTTACATCTATTTAATGAGGTATTTATAGCCTATAACCACCAAAGAGACATTGCAATAAAATTGGTAGTAAATCTTTAAAGTATGCTAGACAGATTTTTGCATTAAATGCTTATAAGGCTTCATTCGCGGTCGCTACTACTTTTTCACGATCACGATTTTTCAATTTCCATACGGGAGCCAAAACTTATGGCAAAAACTCCATTTGTGTCTAATGGTTAGTCCACGTGTCATCTTCCCATTGGTTCACCAAGAAAATATAGTCATTGCCTTTCACCTACTCACAAAAGTAGCAATCACGATTTTCCTTATACATGATGCGATTTAAGACACAAATTTGTTTGTCAAAAATGTTCATCTTCTTCCTCATGATTCACGGTCACTACCCACAAGTTGCCATTGTGATTTTTGTCTTCCAACAGTCACCTAGAACACTTGTCAAGCTGTGGTTATGGACTTGATTCCCTTTTGAGTTACTTTGAAATTCGCGGTCCTAATTGAGGCTTGACACTCAACGCGAATTGGTCTATGACTTTGGCTCTCCTCTCTTTAAATTGGTCACAGTAGAGAAGTGGCCCACGAATCCATCTATCCAATTTGTCAACATGTTTTAGTTTAGTTTGTAGTCGCAATTTATGAACTTGTGATCACGAATTAGGATGCACTTTGCTTTCATCCAACTTCAAATAAAGAGACTAACTAAAAACTGCAAAACAACACTTAATTGAATCATTAGAATTGATCAATCTCCTTTGTCAAGATCAAAAGTGGTTTAAGACTTAGAATTAACCATCCTAGTCCAACAATCTACCCTTTTTTTATTTTGACAACTTAGATTGATCCAAAGAGAAAATAATGTAGAAATATTAAGTTGGAGTGAAGTTAAGGTCAAATTTCAATGACTAATACTTAAGGTAAAAATTTCCTAAGTATGATATTCAATCATTGCAAAAACTTAAGTATAAAGTTATAATGCTCCCCCTCAACTTATGCTATAAGTTTCAAGTTATTATTTTCTTCCCCTTAAACTTAAGTTATTACTATCTCTCCCCCTTTGGCAAGATAAAAAAAAGGGTGAAAGAGGGAAATGAAAACAAGCATAAGTATACATAAGGAGTCAAATAAGAATTCAAAATATAAAGATAAAATTCATCAATCACATAAGATAACGATTTGCAAAGGAACAACCTTTTTATATATATCACTGTGGGATCACAAAAGTTTGAAACATGAACAAAAATAAGAAAAATACAAAGGATTCCTAATCTAGAGAGTAAGAGAATCATCATCATCTCTAGAAGATGCTTCCTCTTGCTCATGTGTTGCTCCTTCGACTTCATCCCCATCTTCAACTTCATCTTCATTGCCATCTCTATCATGTGCATCTTCAAATTTGGTGAAGTCCAAAAGATGGCAAGAAGGAATCCCTAGTTTCTCTTGAAGATCCACCATATCACTGTGAAGATGTGATAGAAATAGGAATCTCATTTTCATCATCCTTATCAATTTATCCAATTTACGATCAATGGAGGTAAGAGACAACTTAGTCTTTGGTTTTGGTTAAGGAAGAGGGATTTGAATTATGCCTTCTTCAATGTGGAGCCGCTTTCTTTTTGAATCTTATGAGGTTTCCATCTTCTTTGCTCCTATTGCACCAAGGGTATACGCATGGCTGTCCAGATGAATAGCCTTGGTGTTTATAAGGTAGGTGAGATCTAGGAAGTTTTGGGATAGTAGAAGTTTCTTGGTGAGGAATTTTTCTTTTACCTCATAAAGGGCTCCAACAAAATGGTATATGGCAGTGATATGTGAAGGCAGCAAAAATTGGCTTTTGCATTTGGTACTCATGGGAATTAATTGATCCACAAGGTACCAGCAAGTTTGGATAAGTTTATTTTTAACAAGTTAAAAAAGAAATGCCAAGTCTTTTTGAGACACTTTCTCATTACCATCACCTCTTGTATTTATGGAAAAGGTAATGATACGGTGGAGTATCCATAAGGGTAGGGATTTGATGTGTTTAGATAAAGAAAAGTAGGGGTCGTGTTTGGTTTCGATGGAGATTTTCGACCAAAACTCGGAATAGATAACATCAAGTGCGAAGATTAAGAAGGGGATGCTTTCTCTGACTTGTAAATTAAATAGAGAAGAGAGTTAGTCGAAAGTAATGTAAAAAGGGTCGCTAAAGGCTCGAAACACTAACCTATATTACCATGCTCTTGAATCGGCTTTTCGACTTAATTGGACGGTGCATATAAACTCTCGCACAACCTCTTCATAACGGGGTTCATCTCAGAAGATGAGCCCGTTCTAGCCTAGATTTGAGAGGAAAGCTCATATTTCAGCATTGATACCTAAGGTTTCCAGCATAAAAGATGAGGGTATCTTGTTTGGGAGAATGATCTTGAAGGATTTGGCTTTGAACTTATCTTTAATTCTTTTCATGAGATGGAAAGTAGGGGGTGTAGAGGGTTGAGCCACTGCCTTCTTCCCTTTGTCTGCTCTACAAAACATCTTTAGAGCCATAGTAAGAGAGGAAGAGGGTTTGGGAGAATTTTAGAGAGATTTGAGAGAGTGAAGATGTTTGGAGTAGTAGTGAGAATGTCACTGTTGAAGGGGGGGGTATTTATAGCCTTCGAAGGGTTGTAAAAATGGCTATAAATGGCTAGAAATGAATTAATGAATAGTTGGCAACGGTTGGCAGTCAAATCACTTAAATGTCTAGGTGGTTACTCTAATTTGTGTCCGCAAATTCATGAGTCGCGACCGTAAATTTTGAAAAATATGAGTAATGAACAAATTTTCCTTGGGAATACGCACCTTAACGGTCAAAAATTTGAAAATTTGACCAAAATTCGTGGTGAAGAGGAAATTTTGTGACCTCAAATTGATGTTTGACAGTCGAGTGAAATTGATTTGTAAATCGTGACCATGAAGGAAAGATAGCGACCACGATTTATGAGTCAAAATTGAAAAATAATTGAATTTTGAAAAATTTGTGATCCACTTAACTATATCAACTACAAATATAAAAAATCAACAAATATCAATACACATATAATATCACATATAAAATTGTTCACTTTAGCGAACTTCCATCAAGCATTCCCACTTCTCTCTTAATGAAGTTCATCCTTTCTTCATTTAGGGCTTTAGTGAAAATATCTATAAGTTGATGATTTGTGTCAATAAATTCTAACACAACATCATCCTTTTGCACATGATCTTTAAGACAATGATGTCTAATATCTATGTGTTTACTCTTAGAGTGTTAGATGGGATTTTTAGAGAGATTAATAGCACTTATGTTATCACATTTAATAGGAATGTGATCAATTACTTTGCCAAAATCCTTTAATTGTTGTTTCATCCAAAGGACTTGGGTGCAACAACAACCCGCAACCACATACTCAGGTTCTGCAGTGGATAAGGTAACTGACACTTGCTTTTTACTGAACCAAGAAACTAGGCATTCACCTATAAATTGGCAAGTTCCAAAAGTGCTTTTTCTATCTAATAAGCTACTTGCATAATCCGTATCTGAATATCCTACGAGATTAAAGGAAGAATTCCTAGGATACCATAGCCCTAAGTGAATTATGCCATGCAAATATTTAAAAATCCTTTTGATAGCATTAAAATGAGACTCTCTAGGAGAGGATTGGAACCTAGTACACATACAAACACTAAACATGATATATGGCCTAAAAGCAATAAGATAAAGCAAATATCTGATCATGCCTCGATGTCACTTTTCATTTACCGTTTTGCTCGATTCGTCCTATCTAGCTTGATGGTACCACTCATTGGAGTTTTTGCTACCTTGTAACCATCTATGCTAAATTTCTTGAGTATCTCCCTTATATATTTGGCTTGGTTGATGAAGATCCCTTCCTTCGATTGCTTGATTAGTAGGCTGAGAAATAACTTAAACTCTACCATCATGCTCATTTCAATTTCCCTAGTCACACACTTAGCGAAATCCTCACAAAGAGATCCATTAGTAGCACCAAAAATGATATCATCAACATATATTTGAACAATTAATGTGTCATGTTTGTACTTTTTAACAAAAAGTGTGGTATCTACCTTTTCTTTTTTAAAATAATTTTTCAATAATAATGAACTAAGCCTTTCATACCAAGGTCTTGGAGCTTGTTTCAAACTATATAAGGCTTTGTTCAACTTAAAAATATGGTTTGGAAAATAATGTGACTTAAAACTAGAAGGTTGTTCAACATAGACTTCCTCCTCAATGATACCATTCAAAAATGCACTTTTCACATCCATTTGAAAAAGTTTAAAATTCATATGACACACAAATTCTAAAAGAATCCTAATGCCCTCTAATCTTACTATAGGGACAAAATTTTCATCATAGTTTATGCCTTTCTCTTGGTTGCATCCTTTAGTAACCAATCTAGTTTTGTTTCTAGTGATTAAACCTTGCTCATCTAACTTGTTCCTAAACACCTACTTACAGCCTATAATTGGGTGTTCTTTAGGCCTAAGGATAAGTTCCCATACCTTATTTCTCTTAAATTGGTTGAGTTCCTCTTATATAACAAGTACCCAACTCTCATCATCAATAGCCTCATCAATTTATTTTGGCTCAAGTTGAGAAACAAAAGCAAGATGTAAAAAATTAAGTTAAGATCTAGTACTTGGACCCTTAGATGTATCACCAATGATCAAGTCCTTGGGGTGACACTTGGAAAATCTCCAATCCTTAGGTAAATCTTGGTTTGGCTCTACTTGTTTATGATGTTGGTCTTTATGAATCAAATTTTTATTTATCTTGTTTTCTTGTAGAATTTTCCAATTCTAACTTCTCAAAGTCACATACAAGACCATCAACAAAAATACCTTTCCCAATATCAAGTTTACTAGATTCATCAAAAACATCATTCATAGACTCCTCAACTACCATTAAACTTTTATTAAAGACTTTATATGCTTTGTTTGAGGTGGAATATCCCAAGAAGCTACCTTCATTGGTTTTTGAATCAAATTTCCCAAGATTATCCTAGGTGTTTAAAATATAGCACTTACATCTAAATACTCTTAAGTATGATATCTTAAGTTTTCTAAAATTCCATAGCTCATAAGATGTTTTATTGAGAATGGGTCTTTTAACAACTCTATTTGTAATATAACATGCAGTGTTAATGGCTTCGACGCAAAAGTAATTTGGTAGAGAATACTTATTGAGCATTGTCCTAGTCATCCACCAATATTCTATTTTTCCTCTATACAACATCATTTTGTTGTAGTGTTCTAGGAGTTGAAAAATTATGAAAAACTCCATTCTCCAAGCAATAATTTTCAAAAGACTCATTTTGAAATTCCTTTCCATGGTCACTTCTAATAGAAGATATGAAGTAACCTTTTTCATTTTGAACCCTTTTTACAAAGCTTTTAAAGGCATCAAATGAATCATTCTTATGAGCTAGAAAAGATACCCAATTAAACCTAGAATAGTCATGTGCAAAGACTAGTGCATAGTGCTTTCCACCTAAGCTACCACTTATAGTGGGTCCTATCAAGTCCATATGAATAAGTTGAAGGGTCTAGTTGAACTTACAACATTTTTGGCTTTGTGAGAGGCATGGTATTGCTTCCCCATTTAGAATGGACCACATGTCTTGTCTTTAGAGAAGTTTAGTTTGGGAAGATCTACTTTCCTTTAGATAAGCTTTGAAGAAGATCCATGCTTGCATGTCCAAGCCTTCTATGTCATAACTAAGCTTCATTGCTCATATGCATGAGACACTTAAAAGATTGGTTAGCCATATTGTCTAAGTCAACTGAGTAGGTATTTCCTTTCCTTTTACCCTTGAAAAAAACCTCATCATCCACTAAAGTGGTGACTCAACATTCCCTAGGATCAAAGGTGACTTTGTTACCTTTGTCATACAATTGACTTACACTTAACAAATTATGTTGTAAGCCACTAACTAAAAGAACATTATCAATTAAAGAGCAACCATTCTTACCAATGGTTGCAATGCCAATTACCTTACCCTTGGCATTGTTACCAAATGTGACATCTCTACCTTTTTTTTTTCTTTTAATGCCATGAATAGCTTTCTATTTTCATTCATATGCTTGGAACAAGCATTATCCATATGCCAATTGCTTGATTTGGTGGTAGCCACACTCTCATACACAAAAAAAAATGAGTTGCCTTTTTTTAGGTACCCAACCCAAGCATACTTAGGTCCTTTGGGTTAGAAGAGGAAGGTTCTTCTAGTTTGAGGTAAGCCTTCCTAATATAACAATGAATATTAATGTGTCCAAATCTCATACTGTAATGACATTGGAGTTTGGACTTATGAGTCTTTCTCCTATGCATAAATTTAATATGAGTAGGAGGCCTTCTCATACCTTGGTCATGTGAATGCATGCATGAACATGTATGATGAGTAGGAGTAGAGAATTTTTTATGAGAATGACCATGCTTTTTATTGTACATATAAGCATGGTTAGCTCTTTGAGTCTTGGCTCTAGAGCTTGGGGCAGCCTTCCTTTTGCCCTTAGGCTTAGAAGGGTTAGTGCTAAAAGCACTTTTCTTCCTAATTACCTCTACCCTTAAGGATTGAGGTTATGAGGATCTAACAAATATAGTTTGAGAAGATGATGAGGCTCCAATGAAGCCTAGATTATGTCTAATTAGTGGAGGTCTTTGTGACACATTCAATGTGTCCAAGGCTTCTTTTCCTTTATGGAACTTGGACATTGAGCTTATAAGCTTAATGACTTGTCCTTTTAGAGTGTCATTCTCCTTTCTAAGTGAAGCCATAGAAAAAGATGAAATAGAAAGACTATCTATTATTTTTTTAAGCTCATTATTAGATGCTCTCAATTCTCTTACAATGCCATTAAAGGATTTATATTCATCCTCTAGTTTTTGACAATTTCTTTTATAAGATTTCATTTATAGCTTCTATTTGTCACATCTCATGGTTAGAGCCTTTAGAAGCTTTTTATCAATCTCATCAAATTCAAAATCAGAATTAGAATGAAAAGAAGTACTTACCTCATTTGTGGAGTCTTTTTATGCCATGAAGCAAATATTGGCAACTTTTCCTTCTTCCTCTTCTTCACTTGAGCTATCATCCTAAGTGGCAGAAAAACTATTCTTCTTCTCCTTGTCCCATATATTTTTCTTCTTCAATTTAGGACACTCATACATGATGTGGCCTTACTTGTGATATTCATAACAAGTGGCATCGTTGGATTTCTCTCTTAGACTAGGAGCTGTCTTATTGAAGCCTTTTCTTTCTTTTATTCTTTTGATCAACTCCTTTGCCCTCATTGAGAGCGTTGCTAGCTCCTTTTATTCTTTGTCACTTTCTTCATCACTTGAGGTAATTTCTACCTCCTTCTCCTTTATTAAAGACTTAAAAGCCAGGGTTCTTCTTTCTTTTTCTAGTTCATCTCCTTAGCCTCTTAGCTTATTCATTTGTTCATCCTTTAATAAGGCCAACTTATGAGTTAAGAGTTTGCCTATCAAGACGTTTGTTGGTGCCTTTCCAATCTCTTGATTGGACTATTGGATGTTGCACACTTTAGCACCAAATTTATCTAAATGAAGGGTTTTGACGATTTTTATGTTTACCTCATAATTTGTAAGTGTCCTTTTGAATTTCTTCATGTTGATGATGATAGATAGAAGCCTATTCATCATTTCGGTGATGCTTTCATTGTCCTTCATCATGAATAGCTCCCATTCAGTTATGTATATCTCTAATCGACTTGACTTTACTAGAGTTGTGCCTTCATGGTAATTCTCAAGTGTCTTCCAAAATGGTATGTGCTATTTGACAATGTTGCACTCTTCCAATCTGTTCTCTAAAGAGAGAGCTTAGAAGAATGACCATTGTCCTTTTGTTTTTACCATTTGATCTCCAGTGAGCTTCAACCCATTATTCTCTTAGGATAAGTTATTCAATTCTATCTACTACCTTAGTGGGTGGCTTCCATTGTTTTACCACCACATCTGTGTCAAGATAGATTTCCATTATATACTTTCAATGAGTATAGTCGATTCCATTAAAGCGAGGCTTGAGGTGTGAGTGGATTCCCTCTTGTGTCATGATCTTTTACTCACCAATAAAGGTTTGTTTGAGTGTTTAGGCTTTGATACCACTTATTGGCCCTACGCACCAAGATGGGGGAGGGGGGAGCGGGGAGGGGTTGAATTGGTGTATAAAAACAAAAACAAGATGGTAAGAAAGAAAATTAGTAGAATGGAGACATAAGATTTATAGTGGTTTGGGTATAATTAACCCTACGTCCACTCCCTAATTCTCAGCAATTGGGTGTTTCACTATCTTTCAATGGTGTTTTCAAGCTCACACCAAACTTTTACACTTATGTTTTGAAGGCTCACACAACAACCTTTACACTTGTGTTTTTTAGGCTCACATAATAACTTTTACACTTGTGTTTTTAAGGCTCACATAACAACCTCTTTTAGTACTTTTACATGCTCTCACTATAACCTTTACAAATGGTGTTTATGCTTACACCAAACAATCACCTAAAGAAGAGAAAATATTGAGTAGCAAAATTACAAGAGTTTGGGTTACAAATTAATGAATTCTCTTGCATTTACATATGTTTAGTGAGGTATTTATAGTCTCAACCCACTAAAGAGACGTTCTAATAAAATTCATAGCAAATCTTCAAAGTATGCTAGACAGATTTTTACATTAAATGCTTGTCAGGCTTTATTCATGGTCGTCACTACTCTTTCGCGGTCGCGATTTTCCAATTTCCATACAATAGCCAAAACTTGCAGCGAAAAACCCCATTTGTGTCTAATGGCTAGTCCACGTGTCATCTTCCCATTGGTTCAATAGAAAAATATAGTCATTGCCTTTCACCTGCTCATAAAAGTAGCGGTCATAATTTTCCTTGTACATGCCGCGACTCAGGATGCAAAATCGTTTGCCAAAAAAGTTCATCTTCTTCCTCATGATTTGCGGTCGCTGCCCACAAGTTGCCATCGTGATTTTTGTCTTCCAACGGTCACCTGGGACACCTGTCAAGCTGTGGTTGTGGACTTGATTCCCTCTTGAGTTACTTTGAAATTCGTGGTCCCAACTGAGGCGTGACACTCACTGCGAATTTGTCTATGACTTTGGCTTTCCTCTTTTTAAATTGGTTGAAACAAAGAAGTGGCCCATCAATCCATCTGTCCAATTTGTCAACATGTCTTAGTTAAGTTTGCGGTCGTGATTTATAAAGTTTTGATCACAAATTAGGAAGCACTTTGCTTTCTTTGAAGATTAAGGACTTCATACAACTTCAAATTTAGAGACTAACTAAAAACTGTAAAAGAACACTTAATTGAATCATTAGAATTGATCAATCTCCTTTGCCAACATCAAAAGTTGTTTAAGACTTAGGATTAACCATCCTAGTCCAACATAAGGGTTATTTTCTTTTTCCTCTTTCTCATTTTGAAGACTAATTTATGCTTATTTTTGTTGGTTAGGAAAGCTAACTAATTCATACTTTTTATCTATTTAAGTTCATTGTATGATAATCCAACCATTTGGATATATGTCCCCTATCCCTGCCTTATATATATCATCCATTATTTTTTAGCATCAATCATATCATTCATGCATTATTGTGAAGACATATTGGGTCTTCTAATTGACTTACATAAGCTCTAAATTTGCCATCGCTTAGATTATTGTGGCGACTAAAGTCAGGTGATGGCTCCACATTTTGCTTATAAATAGTACTAATGTGTTGTCCCACCTTTGTCCCCCATTGATCGCTACTTTGGAAAGAGGCTTTAATCTTGCATGAGGCCTCAAGGACCCCTTATTGATCCAAAACACATGCATGACTAGGGTTTATTACTAATGTATGACCCCATCCTCTCAATCCCCCGGTGATCGATAAAAGGTAGGAGTTGCAAGCAAGATTTAACTTGTTTGAGCGCAAACAAAATTTGAAATACTCACACTATGTCATTTATTGTGCTAGCTAAACCGTTAATGATGCATAAATAAACTATTCAACAAAAAAAATAACTCTTGGCTATAGTCTTTAATTTTAGTAAGCTTTAGTCTATTTATTTGTCTTTAAAGTTATTATTTATATTGACCATGCAACCATATGCTATTTGCTTATAAAGAAAGATGCCAAACTAAGACTAATATAATTAGTTCTCTTACTTCAACAGTTTGATTTAAGATAAAAGATAAAAGTATGGTCTGAAAATCTAGTAGTCGACCATCTCTCTTGATTGAAGCATATTCAAGATGAAGAGACAAGCACTCTTATCAATTAATCTTTTTGGGATAAACAATTTATTCTTCATAAGGCTCTTTACATACTATCGTATGTTGATTATGTTAATTATTTGGTAAGTAGTATTATTTCCCATGATTTTAATTTTCATTAAAAGAAAATTTTTTTCTTGATGTTAAATCTTATTTTTGGGAAGAGCCTTTATTGTTTAAAGAGTGCACAGATAGAATCATAGCGAGATTCATACCAAATAATGAGATGCGAGATATCTTAAAAAATTACCATGCATTAGTGTGTGGTGGACACTTTAGTCTATCCAAAATGGTGACTAAGGTATTGCAATATCGTCTATTTTGGCCCTTTTTATTTAATGATGCTTTGTTTTTGTTAAGTCTAGTGATAGATACCATAGAGTAGGCAATATCTCTAAGTGCAATTAGATACCCTTGAATTCCATGATTGAGGTAAAGCTATTTAATAGTTGGGACATGGACTTCATGGGGCCTATTCTAAAGTCCTTTGGAAATGAATACATTTTAGTGGCTATTGATTATGTGTCTAAATGGGTATAAGCTATCACTCCTCTAATTATTAATGCTAAGGTGGTGATTTGATTTCTCAAAATAACTGTCCTTAGTTTTTTGGTGATCCACTTGTTGTAATAAGTGATGGCAGTTCCCATTATTGTAATACTAATTCATGGCTTTATTGAAAATATATGGTGTCATACATAAGGTGGCCACTCCTTATCATCCTCCAATGAGTGGCTAAGTGGAGGTTTCTAATAAAGCAATCAAGCAAACTATTGAGAAAACAAAAAATTCATCAAGGAAGGACTGGTCCATGAAGTTCCGTAATGCACTTTAGGGATATATAACCGTATAAAAGACTAACTTCAGTACCACTCCTTATCAACTAGTGTTTGGGAAAGCATGCCATCCACCAGTAGAGCTAGAACATCAAACATATTAAGTGATCAAACACTTGTACTTTGATGTGAATCTTATCGAATACAAAAGAAAGCTTTAAATTAGTAAGCTTGATGGGCTCCATCTCAAGCCTATGAAAGCAATAAAGTGTACAAAGACTACTAAACAATGGCATGATTAATACATGTAACCTAAAAAGTTCAAAGGAGGCCAACAAGTTCTCTTATTCAACTCACATTTGCAACTCTTTTTATGTAAGCTCAACTATAGATGGTTGAGGAATTGAAGATCGTGAAAGTACACCATGATGGTGCCATTAAAATCGCTAATGCAAAGAATGAAACTTTTAAAGTCAGTGGACACTAGTTGAAGACTTACTTTGATGGAGATATAATGCCCAGGGGAGAGACTCTCTACCTTTTTAATGCTTCCATTTAAAAGCAAAATGTCCAAGGGTTAAGCTAAAGAACTTAAATTAGCATGTTACTAGGTGAAACCATTATTGTTCTCACTTTTTCATTTATTTGGGTTATTTTCCTTTTTTATTACCTCTTATATTTTTATGTGATTTTTTTTTTTTTTTTTTTTTTTTTTTGTGTTTGTAGGTTTTGAAGTAAAAGGAAGAAGGCATCTTTTATGCATAACAAGTTTAGGGGAGTTCCTTTTATCATTAAACATAATCTTAATATTCTTTTTCATACTTGTTTGGCTATATGTTATTTATGTTAATTCTATTTTTTATTCAAGTTTTTAGTGATTTTCTTTTAATATTTATGTTAATTTCTTAATCAGAGAAGGTATATGACCATGAGGAGTAAGACTCATGGCCATAATTATGGTATGTTTACTTGTTTTTATAGGCTACCAAGTTACACGACCATGCATGGTTATGTATAAGGACCCATTGGCCATGAAAGCTAGTACATGACCATTTAATAGCAAAAGGTGAAAGGAAAGTTCCAGTTAGGATGAGCACAACCATGTATAAGGATCCATGGCCATGTAATCCCATTCTTAGCCAGAAGCATGGTGTGTAACAAAATAAAAGGTGAACCTATCTTGAACCCATGAAGAGCATGACCATGTATTGTACCCCACAACCATGCGACTTTCTGACATAACCATAAGCATGGTTGTATACCCCAAAAACACAAATTTTGAACTTGATTTCCCTAATTTAAAAATGCACCTCTCCCAATTTTCTTCATTCAAAACATCAAAATTCAAAATACACAACCATTATCTTCCCTAAATCGATTTCCCACTGCACATCCTCCCCCTAATTTCAATCCAACACCTCTCAACTCCCTTAAAATTGGTTCCAACCACATCAAAAATGTCAAACACATTGTCAATCACCAATATAGGTCTCCCTCCTCTTGAGCTCCTCCTTTTATTATGTTATTAATCTTTGCTTTAAAGGAATAAGAGGAAAGGTATGCCATTTTGTCCAAATGCCTATTTATATAAACAAAATTCATTGATAAGGTTGGCTTAGCATCTATAAAACTCTTAGAGGATGTAATGGACTATGTTAGGACTATTATATGGCTTAGGTTTGCAAATCTTTCTTCCTTATCATAATAAAAACTTACCCTATAATTTTTTAGCTCATTATCTAGTAAGACTTCATTCAAAGGTAGTAGTGACATTGGTGACCTTGATTTTAGTTAGGCAATAGCTGCCATCACCTTGACTTAAAAGCACTGCATGAATCTTTTGCCTGCCTATTGATGGGTTAAAATTCATTGCACCTTATTTTGATTCAAATGTTGTTTGGCTTTCCTTTAGGGGGTAGTAAAGCTTACCAAGCTCATATGAGTAAAATTACTGAAATGGATATTTCCATGAAATATCTCCATCAATTTATGACATTTTCAATTATAAGATAGGGCAAGAGTAATGGTAATATGTACTAAAAAAAGCATTTCTCTATATGGAGTATGGATAAAGCTAAAACTATTAATACTCCATTTTAGATAATGAAGTACTTAGCATATGTGGTTGTTCCTAAAATGAGTTGTACATATGTAAGGGGTGATTTGTGGAAATCATTGCCTAACACTTAGGAGTTTTTTATCCTAATAACCATAAACTCACTATAGGAAAAAGGTTAAATTTATTGTCTTATGATATTATGTTACAAATGGGATTATTTAAGATAAAGAAGATGGGTTATGAGTTAAACAATGTTGATGTTGAGGAGTGGGATAAAGAAGATGAAGAGGACGTAAGCGAGGTGGATGCTCCTTAAGAAAATTTAAGGGCTTCTAGTGCCTCCCCACCAGTCATAAGGAATGTATAACTAATTATGACTTGCTTAGAAACTCGTTTTGAGAGCACATATGTATGGCAACAAATATTTGAAGATGAGTTTTGTTTGGGGTTAGTTTCTTTAGATAGTCATATGACTAGCATGGAGGGGTCACTCAAAGCTTCCTTTGATCGCGTTGGCTTCCCACTAGCTCCTCCACAACCATTATCAGATTAATGACCACCCTTGCTTCATTAGTGATGTTTTCTATTTTTCTTATATTTTTATTTTTTTCATAATTATGTCATATGTACTTGTGATCTTTTATTTTGTGTTTGAACTCATGTTCTATTTTCTTTTATATCTATGTTGAATTTTGTTATTAATTCAAGCTTTTAGCTTTTATAATTCCATTGTCACAACTCATTCTTCTTTTTGCAGCATTATTCTCCAATGCTTTACTCAAGGGAAGTCCCCATTCCACTCTTTTTATTTTGCATTTTTCATACCATTGGGGACGATGATAGTTCTATGTTTAATTGGCAATTTCATATGCTGAATTTTTTGGATTTTTTTTATGCCTAGCATGCTAAAATTTGGTAATTTCAATTGGTTTAGAAAAAGTTTCATTGGTCTAAAGATGAATAATCAAAGAGTAATATAATAACCTATTTCAAACACCTAAGTAAAATTTGCTTATAATAATAACTTGGCCTAGGTTAATATGTTGAATTTATCATATGCTAAACTTTAATGATTTTTTTACCCATAACTAGCTAAAATTTGCTAATTTCAATTGGTTTAGAAAAAGTTTCCTTGGTCTAAAGGTGAATAATCAAATAGGAACATAATAACCTATTTCAACCACTTAAATAAAATTTGCTTATATAACTTGTTGATTAATATGTTGAATTTATCGTTAGTCATCATAATAGAACGATTTGAGCACATCTTAATGAAATATGGATTTTGAGATCAAAATTGATAACTATGAATGATTTAGGTAAGAATTACATTAAACTACCTTTTTGGGCAAAATCCTAGACTTAACAATCTTATGGAATGATAAAGCATTCCTTTGTCCCTCTTTTAACCCCCATCAATTCCTTAATATACATTGACCTTTGGTAATTTTATTTTTTAAACCTTTTGTATATACTCACTTGTGAGTGTAAGACAACCTTTTCTTTCTTTAACCCACAACCATCATCATAACCATATAACTTAAATAATTGTTTACCTCCCTTATCAAGAGAATGGAGCTAGGATATGGCCATAACATGATGTAATTTGTTACTTATGTAAATAGTTATAAATTTTGCAAGAAAAGGCATGATATTTGAAAATTTCTGAGGATAAAGTCTAAATCAAGTTTCGAGTTGGCAAGTTTATGAAAAAAAGAACAAAAATAAAGAAAGAAAAAGAAAATCAATAAACAAAGATTGATAGCCACTATAATGAAAAAGTATGTATATGAATGAATAATAAAAGTGCACTAATTACTTCATTTAGAAATTGCATTATTCATATAACTTATGTCTTAACAATATTCTCTTATCTTTGAGCTTGACTAGTTCTTGATAACCTCACTGCTAGCTTTACATTACAAGTTTTAAAGACCATATCATCCTTAGCATGCTAAGATCTACATTAATGGAGAATGGTGGAATAGTTTTTACTATCATCATGTGTGACTTCTAAAAAGTCAAAATAGAATATTGCTTAGATTATATATATGATTGAAGATTAAAACTTTAATTGAAAAATGTAGCAAGGCACACGCACACCCTATTACAATAATTGATTATAAGTAAAGCATGTTAATAAAGAACTTATCGTTATAATTATATTTACTTATTTGATGAAAATTATGATTGTCATAGAGGTAAACTTCTTCCTAGGACCTTGGAACTTGTCTTGATCTTTTTTATTATTAAATTTTGCTTTATGGGATTAGTCCTTACTTAAGGAAAAATAGGAGTTTAAGGTTAGGGGAATTTGTTTGATGCTATGATAATGCATTTAATAGTTCAATTCTCTTTAATTCTTGATTTTTTTTTGAATTAGGCATAAGAAAATTTATCATAAAGTGCTTTTATGATTTGTACATTAAAAGAGGAAGAAAAAAATTCACAAAGGGAAAACAAGCCTTTACATAGCCATGTAAAATAGTAGATTTGAAGGCATGATCTACATAGCCAGAAGCATGCCCATATATTGAAATAAATGCTAAAGTCTTTAGTGCACATCACATTTACTTGGCCATGTAAGTAGGTACAAGCCCATTTAGCAATCACACGACCAAGGAAATGACCTTGATGAGAAGCAAAAGGAATTTTGATTTAGATACACCCATATAAGAAATCTATATGACCATGCAAAACGTTACACTATGTTGTAGCATAATGAGCACTGCCATGTATAAAGGAATTACAAAAAGCATCAAAGGAAATCACAACTTTGCACAACCATGCATTTTTGTACATAGCCATGTAATACTAAATAGCCACATTTTGAGCTTATCTTTCGTTATAATTATTTTTTCTTTCAAGGTTAAAGGCTTCCTAATTAATTAAAGGATCAAAGGCACTATAAGGGAGATCAATGGACACAACATTTAATGTTTATAGTCTTCCAAAAACACTCAAAATCAAGAGAAAGCTACAAGCAAAGATCAATAAGTTAAGGATCAATCAAGAAAAGCAAGGCTATATGCTTGAAGAGCAAGCAGGTGCAATCAATCAAGGAGCTAAAGAAGGAGTCCATAAATTCAACCATTATTAATTTAAATGTTCTTTCTTATTTTCTCATCTTTATTATGAACTAAATCACTCATATCTAGGGTTATAAATGGATCTTACGTAAGAACTTATGGTTTTTTAATCTAAGTCTATCATATGCTTAATGATGTTGATTAAATGGCCATTAAACATATTTATTTTAATAGATTGACTAGCAAGAGATGCCATTCATAAAATGGAACTTAAGTAATTTCTTTTACTCATTATGTGTTGAGAAACCTTAATAGGCTATTGCTATCATTATAAATCTTGTGTTATTTGATAATTGTAAGATAGTTAGATATTGTGTTAAAGAGAGTTTTAGTTTAACATGCTTTTCTATGGCAATTAATACTTAAGATAGATTAATTAACCATATTAGTAGCTTGGTAGTAACACTAAATGAATGAACCAACTAGATGAAGATTAGAATCCATAAGAAGTTATCGAGTGAAGTTGAATCCTTAGCGACCTTTCTCCATTGATTATTCCCTAGTAATTACTTTATTTATTATTATAAATTTTAATCCTTTATTTCTTCAGTTTAAATAATTCTTTAATTGTGTTTTTTAGATAATATAAGAAATGAAACACTTATTACTTAACCATGACCCTCTTGGGATTGATATTTGTACCTTAGTGCACTTTACTACTTGTGACTTGTGCAGTTGGGGTTTAAAAGTTAATTTACACTTAACACACACCCATCATCATACCTTAAAAGTTAATACTTTGCTAATACACCTAATTTCCTTACTAAAGTCACCACCTAACTTTGGCATGGATAAAATTTTGGGTAAGGATAGGTTTTGGAATAATATTCTACTAAAAGGTATAGTTAAGCTAAAGAATTTGTATGCCTTGGAGAGGAGGTTAAACATCCCTAAGTCGCCCAAATTTTAGGATTCAACCTTTAAAAATCTATGGTTCACATATACAAGTTTTATCCTTATAAATTACTTAGCCCATATTAGAATGGCTCTAATCATTCATCTAGCATTATTCCACTCATTCAGATCTAGCACAATAGGTATACACAATCACAATAGGGATAGAGAAATACATGATCAAATAAGGGGCTATGCAATCATTAATCAAGATAATAATATGCAAATACAAAGCCTTTGAAGCTACAATAAAGAAACACATATTGGCACTTGAGGTTGTAAAAATATATGTCTCTCTTACTTATGGCTATTTTATATGGAAGGATCTTACCCACTTTTACCGTATTGGTGGAATTAATAGACTAACACCATAAGATAGCCATCATGTATGCAAAAGCAGTATATGGTATTTATACATAAACATGTTATCCCTAATGCCAAAGTATTTTTAAGTGCCCAGCCAAAAGATATGCAATACAATCATAATATACATAATGCCATAAAAGAGTGTGTATATGTAAAGGGAAAATGTAAATAAGTCATGCATCAATATGGGTAGAAAATGAGAAAGAATCATGGGGTTCTATTTATAACAAATACATGAAAGAATCATAGGGTTGTATTTATAACAAATACATGAACATAATCCATAAATGCACTTCTAGCCATAAAAAGGGCAAAGATGCTCCCCCTCCCCCTCTCCAACTAGTATATATGTGTGTGAAGAAAAAGTCATGTACATCAAATCGACAGAATGTAAAGGAAGCAAAAGGGGTCATTGGTGTTCATAACCTCCCCTTAATAATATTTCTTTGCAATCAACCTCATAAGGATGGGTAGGATGTTAGTTTGGCAATGAGAAGGGCCACCAAACACCTTTAAAAGGTTATGTTTATAAGTGTGATGAGAAGGAAGATAATGTATATCAAATAAATATAAAAATAAAGAGCAATACAACGAGTCATTGCCTTAAAATCTTCCTCCATCACTTTTCATTCATGCATTAAAACATAAAGGGATAAAAAGGGTAAAGACTAAGCCATTAATATGACTAATAAACCTTCCTAAAAGCAAAATGTAAGCATGAAATATGACTAGTTCTGGGAAATATAAGTCCTTCATTATTGTAACTTAACTCATTCCTTACATTTTTAGGCTTAAAATACCAAAAAAAAAAAAAGTTAGAAATCAAAGGAGGAAGAGAAAGAAGCTACCACTGCTTAGATTTTGGATAGTGCCAATGCTAGGGAATGAGAAAGTTTAAAGCCTCCAAACCCCGAAGGAAGCCTAATCTAACTTGTAAGAATGCCTATTATGCCTTTTTCTATGACACTTTAATATTAGAATCTTAAACTGATATTAATGTCACCTTGAATTCGAGGGGATAAGATAATGAGAGTTAATCTCAAAACATTTCTTTAAATATTATATTTGTTTCTTTTCTCTTTTCTTACCTCTTTTTTTCTTCATTCTTTTCATTATTTTCTTTGATGACATAAATCATATATAAAATAAACTCCCATGGAAACTATTCTAGATATTTCATAATATACTTAAAGACATTATGGAGATAACTTGAAGTGTATATATATATATATATATATATATATCATGTATATGTTAGGGCACTAAAATTATTCCTCGAATATGCCTAAGTTGTTATGTGTAATAGTAAATAAGGATTATTTATATAATTAAGAAACATTATTATTATTATATATATATATATAATAATAATAATAATAATAATAATAATGTTTCTTAATTATATACATAATCCTTATTAACTATTACACATAACAACTTAGGCATATTTGAGGAATAGTTGTAGTGCCCTAACATATACGTGATATATAACTAAAAGTCTTTATCCTTAAGTGTGAAGTCATGACATCAATCCTATGCTTAACCTAAAAAACACCTATATTTGTGGAGGGGTGAGTTCCTTATAGGAAACTTAGTGTGGAATTTTATGTGTCCATATGCAAGCCCACAAGCCATAAATGAATTGATTTCTATCTACATGGCACATCATATGAATATAACATTTACATAGCATATTATCACACATGTGGATAGTAAACTCTATAGGAATCCTTACATAGGTTGCTTATCTTTCTCATATAAGAAAGTTGCCTCACTAGCCGTGCACTTGTAGGAGAGTTGCCTCACCAGCTGTATCTTTTTCATACAGGGAAAAGTTTTCTCACCGACCATGTCATACATGCATAACATTCATTCATTTCATACAAGTTATAATCCTTGTATAGTTGTTTGTGACTCTTTGGACACCACTTATTCCTTGAACTATCCTCACATCACATAACATTTAACATAACATTTATATCATATAATTTAATACATAAAATGCATGCGACTTTTATTTTAACATAATTTGGCCTACTATAGCCTATATATAAAACTATGATGCATGTATACACTAGATATTAAAAACCACAATAAAACCCATCATCTAATATTGCTAATCCTTAATCATTTTACTCTTTTCCTTACCCTTGATCCATAATATTACACATCTAAACATACAATAATTCTATATTAATATAATAAAATATTAAAAATATGGAGAGCTATCTAAACTTATCCATAAAATGTATTCCATATATAACATGAACTATTATTGGCTAAAAAGGTCTATAACAACACTAAATATAAACTTTTCCTAAACTTATGATTTAGTCCAAAAAAGCTACATTTACATATATAACTTTCATTATTTAGGTTCATAGTCATATAAGATCTCTCAACTTATCATTAAACATTAGTATATTTATGTATAACTACCATTAATTTTATACTAAATATGTTAATCCTTAAACTTTTTAAACTTGTCAATTTAGTCTATTCATAACATTAAATCCTCAATTAACATCATTAGTTCCATTTCATCATAGTAGCATAAATTATAACCATAATAATTAAAAATTCTTCATTAATTGCCTTAATTCATTAATTCTATAAATGTCCTCAAAGTTCTTACATTTGCTCAATTTAGTCCAAAATACAATTAACCTCACATTATATTCAATTAGATATAATGCCTCAATCAATAATTCATTTAAAATTATTTTACATCTATATAATTTATTTTCTAGCAATAAATCTCACATTAACCTCACTTTTATATCTTAGGAATCAATTCATAATTATTAAAAATAATAAAAAAATTTAAAATATCTCATCGAGACATCCAAAATTTATAAAAACTTAAAACTATTATGACCAAAACAGTTAATAAGATTTTCTACTATCAATTTTTAATTGGCCCTATTAAGCCACCACCGAACCACCAAGCACAATGGTCAAAGTTCATCATCGATAGTCGTTGGAACATTAATCTTACAGATCTTTCGATCAAAAGTTTGTAAGAAATAACAACATCATCATATAAGCTACCATTTGCACGAAATCAATAGAAAACAAAAGTTTAACCAAAACATTAATTGATCTTTTACTGTTATCCATCCTCCTTTTTCGATGAATTGTATATAAAGCTTGAGAATAATGTTTTTCATGGAAACTTGAATCATCTAAAATGAATCTTTTGTTGGACAGATATGGTCATTTGAAATTATGCCCCATTCTCTCTCTCTCTCTCTCTCTCACTCTCACTCTCACTCTCACTCTCTCTATCTAGCTAAGTAGAGCGAGATGGTGTAGCTCGGTTCTCCTTTTTCATTTTAATTTTTGCACTATTTTTTTAAAAAAGGGGGAATACCATTATTAACTAACGGGCCTTATTAAAAAAACATTCAAGGGAGAAACCTTAAAGTGAAAAAAAAAAAAAAAACTACTCACCAAAAACACAAAGGAGGAAGTCACAATATAACTCATGGAAAATCTGCCAATGAAAGGTATCGAATCTACAAAGTCAAAGTATTCTCAAGCCATACCCATTTAGAATCCAAACCAACCATAAAACAAACTAAAGAGTGGGTAATGCTATTACAAGATCTCATAGAAAAATAAAACTAACAAACTCAAATAGGCCAATAACTTAACAATATTGGCAATGATGAGACTAAATTCAGAAAATGAAAGGCTATAATTATTTAAAAACATAATAGCTTGTGAACAATCATACTCCACCACTAGCTTACGAAAACCACATTCAAAGGACACACGAAAATCATTTCTAATAGTTATAAAGCTCACCATAAAGAACTAAAGGAATATGAGACTCTCGAGAAGTATAGGTAGCCATATATAGTCCTTCCCTATTGTGCATCACTACTCTTATGCCATAATCTAGACTCCTCAACCCTTAAAGTAATCAACATTGATTTTATGACAATCAACTAGGGCAACTGCCATGAGGCTATACAAGTATGACCCATACAAATAACTCAAGCCTCCGTTATGGCCTTTTAGAAGTTATCAATATTGCATTTAGCCTATTAGAACATAAGAGCACCCTTAAAACACAAACCGCTACATAACATGCCGAGCTAAAGCCATCTAACAATAAATATAAAATAAATCAAAATTCTTCCTATTTACTTTATCTTTAGCCATCCAAAATGCTTTCAAAGCATTATTATTTCATAATTAAGATATAAGACCATGAAAAGGATTGTGAAACCATATGTCTATAGAGAAAGGGCATGAAACAAGAGTATGACAGACATCCTTATAGCCAAACCCATAACAAAAGCAACAATGACTAGCAAACATATGATGCTGAAGTAAGGAAAAGTTAGATTGTAAGATGTTAGTATAACATTGCCAAAGGAATATGTATACCTTAGAAGGTACACTCAAACTCTATAAAAATGTCTACCATCCCTCCAAATTGGAGCTAAAACAAAAAGGAGCAATAGGCAAAGGCAAGACTTCGACCCAATAAGCACTTTTAATTGATTACACCCCATTGTTATCAGAATGTTAGTATAATTGGTTTGGTATTAAATATCTATGCTAAGGAGTAATAAGTATAACCTCTACATTGCAAGGAAGAAAATGTTGACTGATAAGTTATTCATTCCATTGCCCATTTGGAAGTAGTAGATTTAAAACAAAAGTGGTATCAGACAGAGTAGATTCGATCATGAAATTGTACAATATGGGGACTTGTTGGTTATGATATACTCTAATAGAGTTATCATCTCTAACACACCAATGCGACCCCTTAGCAAACAAAGCTCACCCATATAAAATACTAAATTAGATGTAAGAGGGTTACAACCCAATGTAGCCTTCATGAAATTGCCATTAAGGAAATACTTTCATATAAGAACTTGAGCAACTAATTAGTAATAACCCTTTAAATCTGCTTACAAATAAATTTCTAATTAAATGCATTGAGATCATAACCCTTAAACATTTATTTCTACATAAGAAGGACCTCATCTTCCATTCGAGCTTATGATCCTCTTTTGTCCCCCAGACCTTTAAATGTCATGTATGATTGGCTTTTAAATCTTAAAATAAGACATGGCATAAGTAGGCAGGGCTTGGATGACATAGTTGATAAAAATTTCCCAATCACTAATAAAAAAGATATTGTTATTCCACTTATGCAGTCCCTTAATAACACTATCTCTAAGATACATAAATTGAACTCTCTTATTACGCATAGAGAAAGTTTGTAAACCTAGATTGACATTGTGACTTAAAAACATCTAGATAGAAAAAAATATCAGTAATAACATACTAAATAATTAAGAGAGTATTAGGGCTAAATGATAAGACTAATTTATTGGCTTAAAGCTACCTCATTAGATTGTAAGAGGCTCTTTAAATGCAGGCAATTTGAAATACTAACCTTGCAAAAAAAAAAATAAAAATAAAGCTACCATTTATAAAGAAAAGGTCAGAAGGAACAAGATTATGTCTATAAATTATAACTCCATAGTTTAGGCCATGAACGATCGCATGAGTTGGGAGAGAGGATAGTCTTTGGGAGTAGAATACGAACAAATAAAGAGAGAGGGAGTCTCCTTGGTTGATACCTTAATGTTGCAAACCACCTACTTATTTATATTGAAATAATAAGAAATTAAGCAACATATACCTTATGAAAAGATCTACCCATCTCCTATGATAGCCTAAATGAAGCATAATCCTCTCAAATAGGATCCACTCCACATTGTCATATGCCTTGCTCATATCAAGCTTCCTGAAGAAGAAACCTGGATGAACACCCCTATGATTCCTGAGCTAGTGGATACTCTTAAAACCCAACAAGACATTGTTAGTGATAAGTTAGCCTAACATAAAAGCATACTACACATTATTGATGACATCATTTAAAGTAGCCCTCAACCTATTAGTGATAGCTTAGGACATAATATTGTAGATAACATTATAAAGGTTAATTAGACAAAAATCTCTCATAAAATAAGGAGTCTTCAATATAAAGAGTAAGGTGATTGGAGTTTTATTCTAAGAACTCATATCATCTCCATTATTTAAAATTGGCAAACAAGCAATAGAGACACCAAGGCCCATAATATGCTAAAATTTATAGTGAAACATAATCGACATCCCATTCGGCCCTGGAGCCTTACAAGGGTGCATATCAAAAAGTGACCATTTCACATCTTTAGCAGTAAGAGGGAATAATAGGTATTCATTCATACTATTGGTAACTCACTCGGGAATCATAAATATGACCATACTTTATATCATCAGGGCTATGAGAAGAAGACATGAAAATATTATATAAATATTTAGTTATGGTACCGAAATTACCCCTCTCATCTAAATGTCAAATGCCAACATCATCCTAAAGTCTAAAATAAAATTATTTTTCCTACAAATGGAAGATTGGCTATAGAAGAATTTAGAAATACAAATCCTAAGGGCAAGAAAAATTACCTTAGCTTATTACCTCAAATAAATCTCTTCTTTTTCAAGCAACTTTTCAAGAAGACATTCCAATGAAATAATTTCTTGAATATTATCATCCCTGCAATCATCACTTTTAATCTTTATGTTGTCAAACTTATTTAATATCATTAGGAACTGAGCACAAATTCCTACTGCTATTTAAATAGAGACTGAGTGTAGGTCAAAATACTAGTAAGAACATCACCATGTGATTCACCCTATGCATAAGCAATCATAACCTTATAGTCTTCCTTAGAGACTCAAGCCTTCTCAAATTAGAACTTATTCTTCCTGTTAAGCCTAGAGGATCAATAAATTGAAATCATATCCGATTGTCATACCGCAAGTATAGGGTAGTGGTCAAAATAAGATTCTCCAAATTAAAAACTTGGGCAATTTGAAACATCAAAGTCTAGTCAATGTTAGATAAAACAATCTAAACAAATTATACAAAATCTATCCCTTATTGGTTGTTAGCCCATATGAATAAAGGACTAAAACTAAATAGATATCATAAGCAACAACAGTTAAAAGTCTTTTAAAAGGCAGCCATATCATGCAAAGGCTTTAGCCTTCCCCACTTTAAGCATTGAATTTTAGGCCTCAGGATGCAAGCCTAATGATAAATATCACTAAAATTATTCCCCATAATGTAAGGGGAATAACAATGGAAAAAAGAGCAAGGCCTAAGGAAACCTTAGAATAAACCATAAAGATTAACTCCAAACCCAAAAGACTAAACCAAAGTTCATAAGACCACAAGCCCAAAGGTTGTCGTCCTTGTTTAGTAGGATGTGCAACCAACCACATGGCTATACAACTATGACTAAAACCCTAGCCCCAGGAACATTTTACAACTAGTCCCCTTTAAATCCTAAGACCGTACAACCAAGTATAAAGGTTGTACTGCCCTTCCCTAGGCTGTAAAGCCCTTTGACAAACCCTAATTCTTGAAGTTTCAGTATCTACTTTATGATTCAAAGCAAACAATGTGCAATCAAAACCATTCTAGGCTTTAGTGCACCATTTTTCTTCTATAAATATTCTACCATTTGAAGAGGGTAGAAAGACTTGGACAATCCTAGTGTTACTTTTCTAAATTATGATCCATAAACCTTACATCTCTAAAAATCAAACACCCAACCCATTATAATAAAGGATCAATCTAAGGTTTTAACACATCATTTTTCATATTCATAGTATTTTTAGAGGAGAAAGATTAAACTTTTGAGCCTCTAAAGGTAAAGGAATACACGAAGGTATCCAAGGGACCCTACACTCGCCCTCCTTCTTCCCTTTTCTTAATTTCTCTTCTCTCTCAAAAATCTAATCCATATGGGCTACACGAACTTAAAAAAGTTTATACAGCCTACCTCTAAGGGTTGTACAAAGCTAAAAGTGGTTTACACAACCCTCTATTTTACTAAGAACATATCACATTTTTTATTTCTTTTCTCATCCAAATTTCTTCTTCTCTGAACTATTTTTTGTTATGTTAGAGGGCTCCAATGGCAGTATAGGAGAAAGCCTTATGCCTAGGGTCCATATTCATTTAGAAATAGAATCTTAAGGGAGTTTAAAGTTATTTTTTAGGCTTATTATACATTAATATTTTGTGTTCTTTTATTTTATGCTTAATATGATATTTAAGGTTCTATTTTGATCCCATTTTGGCAATAATTAGGTAAGGAGTTTATCACTCCTAGGTCCTTAAAAGCCATATTATACTTAATGACATTTTAGCCATAATGACATTTTAGCCATATTTCTAACCGTGTTATTATACTTAAGTTTTAGCCTTATGACCTTCCCTTTAGCGATTAATATCCTAATGTCCTTACTAGTTAGTGGTGTTTCTAAATATCAAGCTTTTTGATGATAATGAGGGAGTGGGTTCAATAACCTTAGGATCATTCTTTCTGTTATTTTGCCTTAGGCCACTAAGTCATTTAAGATGCAACTAGTACTTTATATTCATACTTCCTTTATATCACATGATTCATGCTTACGTTTGTCTATTTTATATGTTAATGTTATTATTTATTTCATGTGATGCTCTTCATATGGACTTAGAAATATGCCTAGGTTCCTTAACTATGAGATATGGTAAGGCATTACATATGAATTTTGCTTATTTTATTTCATTTTCCTTTATTTATTTTTATTATTATATACTAATGTGTGTGTTTTCTTAGTTATAGGTGATCATTTGAGTTAAGATCATGAATGATGGTCTTGATGACCATCTTATGATGATTATATGGGTAATGTGGATGATGATATGCATGTTTTACCTTATGCCATGATGCATGACCCTTCTCCCTCTCCCTTAGTGATGACTATAAATGATAATGAATGATGATATGCATGCTCCATCCTATGCAATGATGCATGATCCCTACCCCATTTTTGGTTGATTGACCTAATTAATTTAAATGGTGCTAATTGTATGTTTAAGGGCATTAATTGGGCTAATTAATATTTTAGTTAAAAATGGTAAAAGTGAAACAAATAAGCTCAAAGGCTAGATCTTTAAATTCAGGTGATTTATAAGCGCCTAACCTCTTCCCCATATGATACCCGATTTTCAAACCTAATATTTGATGGGATGAAGATGAATTGGGCCTTCTAAATGACTTAGTTAGGTTCAGATTTTTCCTTTCCTAAATTATTGTCATGGCTAAAGTCAAGTGGCGACTTCACATCTTTTAAGGATGATGCCAATGTATTATATCGCCTTGGTCCCCAGTTGACCACCATTTGTAAAAGGGTTGCTGCCTTATGTGAGGTTTAAAGAATCTCCTATTGATCTAACACTATGCCACTTTTAGGGTTATTACCAATGTAAAACCCCTATCCTCTCGATCCCTCATTGGTTAATAAAAAAATGGTGTCTTAACTAAGATTCCACTTGTTTGAGCCAAAACCTAATGCGATCATTGTGGTAACTCCATTAGGGGTACAAAATTGACTTTGTATTTACTCTCTAGTTCACTTTACAACTTTAACCTTGTTGTTAGTTCATCCATTTGTATTTATGTAGCCTTGACACTTCATCACATGCATTAGGACTGCCTTAGACAAATTGATAGATTTTCCAAACTTAAGACTTAAGTTTTATTCAGGCATATAAAATGGTAATGAGAGTTTATCACTCACAAGCTTAGTAGCTTTTGGTATATAAAAATGGAGAATTTTAATAATCACCCTCAATCTTATTAGAGCCATAAACTTTAACAAAACCTTTTAATCGCTAGGCATATGCAAGAGCCAATAGCACCATGGAATAGGATACCATCTTATTTTCATTTCTCCTCGAAGGAAAATGGTTGGAATCTCTTAATAAACATGATTAGATATTGTTACAATGTAAATAAAATGCTATCTTATTTCCATTATGTAATTATTCCCTTATATAAATATTTATGTTTCCCTTACCCTGGTATTTAAAGAAATTCCATGTGCCTCCCTCTCTCCTTATAAAAAGGATCCATAATTTCCTTGTTCATATTCTTTTTTTAGGTAATGCAAAATTTTTTTCTGTTATAACCTTTATATTCTTATTTGTATGTGTTCTTTTGGCATTTTGACCCTTTTTTTAGTCTAAGATGATTGCGCACATTCTCTACCCTTTATTGGTAGAAGAATGAGAGCCCTCTTAAGAAATAGCTTATACACCTTGTGTGTGGGAGAAATAAGGTTTAAAGGATCTTTTGCTAATAGTATGTGCATTTCATGCATACATGCTTTTGTTAATTATACATGCACCATATTGATCATCCATATTTTGCAATTGTCACAGCTCTATCAAAACCCTTATGGAAAAAAAAGGGCAACCAACTTCCTAGGAAATGTAAGACACCGAGCATGATCTAAAGAAATGATCCACTTACATTACCTACCATAACATCATATATTCTAGACAAAATGATGGTCGACTTTAGTCATAAGATGGAAAAAAGGATTGTTGAGGAGATAAATAGGCATGTTAATGAGATTCTAAAGAAAAGAGGCACCTCTGCAAGTAAAAATGATAAGGGGAAAGCACCTATACAGGCAACCCAGTTTGTAGTGATTGATGATGACCTGTTTAGGATGAAGAAGTGTCACAAGAGTATGATGGCCAAGAAAGTGGGGCATATTACTGTTCCCCTTGATAAACCTATGGACAGTGAGAGGGAGACTACACAATTTGATGACCTTGCAAACAATTATAGAAAATGCAAAAGACTTTAGGTGTTAAAGGTATAGAAAAAGGAATCAACACTAAAAAACTACTTATTCGTAAGCCTAAAAAGCTACCTATAAATTTCTAAATACTTGAACTTTCTAAATTTATTAGAACTTAGGATGTCACTAACCATATCCACTCATATGTGTTGATAATAAAGACATATGAGGTCTCTACTTCTGTCATGCTTAAGTTGTTTGAGTTATCGTTAAAGGGTCTTTAGAAAGGTCTATAAAGACATGGTATTACAACCTCCTAAAGACAATTAGAGGGAGTTAGAAAGAGTTGACCAAAGCCTTTCAGAGGTACTACACTTGTAACTCAACCTTAGAAGTCACAATGCAAGATTTAGCATAATTGAAGCAAAAGAATAGTGAAAGCTTTAACAATTACATAAGAAGGCAGAAGAAACTGCCTTTTGAAGCAACAACTAGACCCTCTAAAAGTGAGCAAGTTAGGATGATTGTAAGAGGGTCGCTACCTAGAATAGGTGGTCGAATCAAGGGTATGATGGTAAGGAATTTTGAGAACCTTAGAGAGGCTGGCTTGCAGACTGAGGAATTGGAATTCAAGTTGAAAAGGTAATATAGAGGAAGAAGAAGTGCCCTGTCTTAGCCACAAGGAGAATGGAATGTGACAACCAATATGAATACAGTAAGGGCACTAAGAGAGTTTATAAATTTAAGGATACCTCTCTTTAAGGCATTCAAGAGATAACAAAAAAAAAAGGGGGGGGGGGGGGTGTCGAAGCCTTTAGCACTGATACCACCTCCTAGTCCATTGACTAGGGAATATGATACCGACGCTTATTGTGCTTTTCATCAAGGAGTCAAGCATAACACTTATGATTATTGTAGGTTGAGATATGAGATTTATGGCCATATTGATATTAAGATGATTATTCCACTAAGTGTAGGAAGACTAAGCATAAGAGGGAACCCTCTCTCAAGCTATCATAATGTTCCACCTCTTAACTAAGGGAAATTTATGATGGATTATAGAATTCCTGAAGAAGTTGTTATGACCACCATTAAAGAAGCACTAAGGGAATCTAGTGTTGTGATTTACAATATTAACCTATGAGAGAGTTTTTATGAAGAGACAAAATAGAAGAAAAGGAAGAGGATGATTAGGCTATAGGAAAAGGGTGATAAAGAGAATGAGGAGCAACATATGAATCATGTGACCAGACGTGGGAGGTACTACTTTGATAGGAAGGCCACTAAGGAACTAAGGGTTAAGAAGAAGGTAGAAAAACTCATTCTAAAAAAAAAAGGATGACAACCCTATTATAATGTAATTGAAGAAGTTGCCTACTCATATTAATGTGAAGGAATTTCTCATTACTTTTCAGGAGCATAAGAAGGCCATGGTAGAAGCTTTGTCTTACTTGATCATCTTTACGGATGCCACCCTAAAAGATGTAATTACTCTGGTCACCCACAAAGGGAAGATCACCTTTTTAGATGAAGACTTGCCATTGAAAGGAAAGGATCACAGTTTAGCCTTATTCGTAAGAGCTAATGCAAAAGTGAAGAACACTCCATGTGTGATGGTTGATGATTGATCTAGTATTAACATTTGCCCTTTGAAGTTGTTATAGAAGTTTGGATTGTTAAAGAAAGACTTAGATGTATCATATAACATTATTCGAGCCTATAATGATAATAGGAGGCCGACCTCAAATATATTCAGGACTATGGTTGAGACTGGAATTATAATGACAATGGTGGAATTTATGATTTTGGATATCCCCATTACTTTTTCATTATTATTAAGAAGGGCATGGTATCATCCATTAAAGAGAGTACCATCCACTATATACCATGAAGTCAAGATTCTTTATAAGGGTGAGATAGTGACAATTTGTACAAAAGTTAGGGAGATTACGCCAACATTGAGTGTGGTTGTTCCTTATCTTAAAGGTTTTTAAGCTGCTAAGGTCATAGATAAATGGGTCAATCCTAAGGCTAAGGTTAGGGAAGAACTCTATCGATATGTCAAAATTTCCAAAAAAAAAAAAACCTTATTCACACGACTCATAGAGGACTTCAGTACCATGTTAAAGTTCAAAATTAGAAGTAAGGGATATATGTGGACCATTTTTTTTACTTTCTCATAAAGAAAGGAGATTTACTTAAGAAAGTGAAAAATGAAATAATAAAATACGGTGAGAAGACAATAGGTGATAGTTTCATAGATAAACTTGAGAGAGCTTTCTTTCATATGGATAACCAAGAGTTGAGTTAATCTATAGTTCTATATGGCCCTTAAACCACATAGCCATGGGATGATAAGAAGAAGCTCTTAGAGGAAGAGAAAGAGAGCAATATAGGCTAGAACAACACTTATAGACTATAAGTGAAGATTTTATAAAGGGGAAAGGTGAGATGGAAAGCCAAGATGCATCTCTTATAGACACAAAATGGGAATATATAGGGTTATGTGAATTTATTAAAGGTACATACATTGAGATAAGTCTAGCAAATATCGAGCATATGATTGTGAATTTCATTGAAGATGTGGGTAATAAAGAGGAAGTTTAGGTCAGGCTTCAGGCATTGAATAGGCAGATTTGGAAAGGGTGGCTCTTTAGGAGAGTTTTATGAATATTAAATTGAAGGAAAATCATATGTAATGAGGACTTTAATGGGTGGTGAAAGTAGTGACTGACATAGAGGTCGAAAAAAATATATATTTTGAATACGGGAGTGATTTTTATGCAGTAGCTAACGAAAGGAAATAGGGGGAGGAATATAAGACTCTAGCCATTGAAACTCCTGCTAACCCACCAAATGAAGCTACTTTTCATGATACTACTGATATTATTATTTCCAATCTCTTTTGAAGTTGATGATGTATTTATGTCCAAGTTTAAGCTATCAATGAATAGTTCACTTATGTGATGTGTTCTTTAATGGTAGTGTGCATAACATGCATCATTTCATGAGCATATTTAATATTAATTTTGTGCATACCACTACATTTAATATGGGCTCATAGGAAAAATTTGAAAATCTTGCTTATTACTGGTGACATCACACTAGAGGGGCGATAAAAGTTTTAACAATTGCTTAAAAAGTACCGAAGGTCCTTTGATTTGATGTTTGTGGTTATGCTTGGGTTGATAGATGAATTATTGAACATAAAATTATGATTTAGTCGCATATGGGACTGATGAAGTAGAAACATTAAATGATGAGACCGGAGTGGACCCAATTAGTCAAAGAATAAGTGATAAAGCAGTTGAATGTTGAATTGTTAGAAATAGTTTATTACCTTGAATGGCTAGCCAATATAGTCCTGATATTGAAAAAGGATGGGAAAGTAAGGATGTGTATGGATTATCGAGACCTAAATAAGGCTTGCCTGAAGGAGGATTTCCCCTGCCTCATATCAATTTATTGATAGACAGTGTCATGATGTGTATTATGTGTTCCTTCATGGAGGGGCTCTTTGGCTATAATCAAATCCTCATGGCTATTAAGGATAAGGTGAAGATGGCTTTAATGATGTAGTAAGGGACATACTGCTATAAGGTGTTGTCATTTAGATTAAAAAATGTAGAAGTGACATATTAATGAATGGTGATTACCTTGTTTCACAAGTTCCATAAGGAAGGTAAAGTGTATGTAGATAAGATGATGGTTAATCTGAGACAAGGAAGGGCACTTTGAAGCCATAGAGTTCTTAAAGAGGATTGATGAATATAACCTAAGATTTAACCCTAAGAAGTGTGTGTTTGACATTATGTATAGCAAATTATTAGGACATATGGTGAGCAAGAACGATATTGAAATGGATCCAAACAACGTGAAGGCTATTCAGGACATGCCCAACCTTATGATAGAGAAGGAAGTTTAAGGTTTCTTAGGCCATTTGCAGTATATTAGTAAGTTCACAACAAGACTCACTCCTATTTATGAGCTAATATTCATGTTGTTAAGAAAAGACTAGCCAGTGAAGTATAGTGAGCAATGCTAGAAAGCCTTTAAGAGGATAAAAGAGTATTTTACTAACCCACAAGTATTAAAACACCAAAGCCCAAGAAGCAATTAATCTTGCATTCAACCATAGAAGAAAGTTTCATAGGGGCAATGTTAGCTCAATAAGATGAAATGGGAAATGAACATGCAGTGTACTATCTTAACAAGAAGCTTTTAACTTATGAAGATAAGTATAATCAGGCAGAAAAGACCTCTTAGCATTAGTATGGGCTACTTATAAGCTAAAGCACTAAGTCATATTTGATTGAGGTTATTTCAAAGTTTAATTTGATCAAATACTTACACGAGGTGCCTTCCCTGAATGGAAAATTAGCAAAGTAGCTAATATTATTGACTGAATTTGATATCAAATATTTGACTAAAAAGGTGATTAAGGGTAGTGCAATTGCATAATATTTAGCACAACAATCTCTTGAAGAATGAGAAACAAAACTTCCTTAGTTTGCCAATGAAGGGTTTGGAGTGATCAAGCCTCCAGGTTGGTGAATGTATTTTGATAGAGCGATGAACAAAAAGGAGGAGCTGGTGTTAGTATGATTTTGATATCGCCAAAAGGAGAACTTTTCCTTATGGCTAAAAGCCTAACTTTGGGTAACCAACAATATGGTCGAGTATGAAGATGTGCACATGGTTTGGAACTTTGATGTATATGAGGGCTAAGATAGGTAAAGTGTTCAAAGACTTATTGTTGGTTATTTAATAGGTGATAAACAAAGGGAAATTAAAAGATAAATGGTTGAGTTCATATTTGGTACACTTGAAGAGGTTCACATAGAATTTTTAGAGAATTATATTTCATCATTTACCATGGGAGGAGAATGCAATTGGTAATGCCCTAAAGACTTTGGTTTCTATATGGGATGGGCAAAAGGTAATGCCAATGAAGCCATTCATCATACTTAGGTTTATGACGTCATGTTACATCAATAAAAGAGTAATGCAAATGATAGTGGAAAATTGTCCCTGGCATTATGATGTGTAAAGATACTTGGAAGGTAGAGGATACATTAATGGGCTGAAAGAAAGACAACAAGGTGATTATAAAGTTGGCATCACAATTTATAGTCTACAATAGTGTATTGTATAATAGAATGCCAAGCAGGGTTCATTTGGGATGCTTGGCAAAAAAAAAAAAAAAAAAGAGGGGAAAGCTTTGGATGAAGTGCATGCAAAGAACTGTGGCCCCCATATGAATGGAAAGACACTGGTGAGGAAAATTTTGAGAATGGGTTATTATTGGACCCCTATGGAATAGGATTGTATTCAGACGGTTTAGAGTTACCACAAGTATTAGATCCATGGTAGTTGTAACCACTTTTCACTGATAAAGATACATACCTAACTTAACGATGTCCATTTGCAACATGGGAGATTGACGTGATCCTAGAAATCAAACTAGCATTTAGGAAGCATAAGTACAATCTAGTAGTAGTGTATTATTTTTTAAAATGGGCAGAGGTTGAGTCATGGCCTAATTTATTAAAAAAGAACATCATTTTGTTGCTATAGGGCACTACATCACATTATTACAAATAATAAGCATTCATTTTTAAGCTAAGGTCAGAGTAATCTTAGAGAAGTATAAAGCCCATCACCAAGTCATCACCTTATGGGTTGCAAGCCAATGGAGTGGTTTAAGCTACTAAAAAGAATGTCCAAAATATCCTCACTTCAATGGCGAAAACTTACAAGGATTGGTCAAATAAGTTGCCTTTTGCATTATGGTGGTATCAAACCACAACGAGGATGTCAATTGAGATGGCACCATACTCCCTTATGTAGGAAATGGAAATAGTGTTACCGATTAAGGTTAAAGTGAAGTCCTATAAGTATTAATTGAGTTAAAACTCTGTGAGTCTAATAGGCAAGAAGCAAATTTGAGCAATTGGCTCTCCTAGTTGAGAAAAGGTTAAAGACACTATATCACATCTAGTTGTATCAATCTAGGATGGCCTATACCTTTAACAAGAGAGTCAGAGCAAGCACTATAAGGATTGGTGATTTGGTGTTGAAGGTGATTAGGCCACAAGCTTAAGATCCTCAAGGAAAGTCCAAATTGAACTAGGAAGGCCCCTATGTGGTCAAAAAGATTTATTTAGAAGGCATAATAAAGTTGTATATATGGACAAGAATGAATTTTTGTTAGTCAGTCAATTTGAACAGACTGAAAAAGTACTTCATGTGATGATGTGAGAAAAATAAAATTAGTATGTAAAATAGAAAACCTAAAAAGGTTGCTTAAGCAAAAGTTAGGGCATGATAAATTTTAAAAAAAGAAAAATAGGATTAATAAGTCGAAAACCTAAAAAGACAACTCAAGCAAACGATAAAGCATAAAAAATATATATAAAATATAAAGTAAAAGGTGAGAGAGTGTGATTGACCACTAGGGATGTAACATCCCTAGTCACATTCATTAGCATTATCACATGAGCATATGCATTAGATAAATAATCATTTAGAAGTACCATTGCATTTGGGGACATTGGAACATATATGTAGTGTTTGTATAGTTGTATGGCAAATTGTTT
>CATIWR010260625.1:0-10462 GCA_949677035.1 Omphalea diandra | reverse complement strand
TATTTTTATTTGGGGTAGAAGATCTAGCTGGAAATGATCAATTCAAACAATCAAGAACCCAAATTCATGAAAATTTGACTTTTTCAATAAAGTAAAAATTTTTAAAGGATAACTTAGATCAAAGCGGAGAAAGAAAATGATATCTATGAACAATAAAGGAATAGAGAATTGGAGAAATGATATGCAAAGGAAGGCAAAGGAAGATAGGGTAATAATAAGGATGAGAAGAGGAATTTACAAGGCAGAAGCCATTATCATGAGGAAGAAGAATTCAAAAGAGAGAGGATTGGCTTAAAGAGAGAGAGAGAAGGAAGAGATAGAAAGAGAGGTCATTTTTGTGGAGTTCTTGAAGTTCAATATGTAATTGGAGTTGACGATTCATGGAAATTGCACCAAAGGCATTGGATAGAGTTTGCCAAATAGCAAAAGAAGAATTAAGGCCAACAATAAAAGGGTACACCTCTTCGGTTAAGGATGCCAGAAGCCATGATTGAAGGAGCTGGTCTTTTTTTGAACCAATCCACAAATTCTGGATTTGGTTTTGGAGTGGGATCTGTATCTAAAATAGGGATGGTTTTAGAAAGTAATGGTTTTGTTCTATCAATGAAACCGTGCAAATCTTGAAAGTTTAAGATAGGGCCGAATTAAGTTTTTCACGCAAGATAGTTAATGGAATTCAATTTAATAGAGAAGGAAAAAGAAGAATTGATAGATGAATTAAAGGAGGAAGAAGACAATGAAGAGAGAGGAATAAGAGCCATATTGGATCCACGCAAGATAGTTAGTGGAATTCAATTTAATAAAGAAGGAAGAAGAAGAATCGATGGATGAATTAGAGGAGGAAGAAGACGAAGAAGAGAGAGGAACAAGAGCCATATTGGATCAAAGATAAACAATTCTACCAAAAGCTCGGACTTATAGATAGAGGCCCAAAAATCTCCTTATGCCATAGTTATAGACTCAATCTACCACGCTCCGCAACTTATGTTTCACTAGGCAGGGACTCGACACCTCTTTGAGGATTTCGTGGATCGAACCCATGACCAGAGGACACAAGGGAGGCTCTGATACCATGTAAATAATGAGAAGAAGAAAAAAGTTTGAAGAATTTTGGAAAATATGTGTATTTGATAAAGACAGAGAAACAACCTTATATACATACTTACTTTCCTTGTATACAAGCCTATAACTAGGCCAAAATGTAAGACAATTATCAAGCCTATAATTAAGCTAAATCAAGCCTATAATTGAGCTAAAATTAAGATAATTACTACAATTAGAAGATAAACACTAAATAAGGAATTTATAGTACAAGACATAAAAATATCCATATCAGTAACAAGTCCGATAGAGTTTTTTTTTTATTTTTTAAATTCATCGAGGCTTAATAGACCAAAAGAGTATTATGAACTACACAATAATCATTATACAAATGACCTCTTTTATTTATCATATGTGCATCGTAGAATTGAGTTCAATGGGGTTTCTCATTTTTCTTTTGATATATGAGATGCTTAATGGGCTACACATTATGCCAATGGCCTACTTTATACATCATTTATGATATGGGCATATTGAGACTAAGTTTGATGGTTTTTTTTTAAATTTATGAGAGACCTAATCGAAAGAGCGTTTTAGACTATTATATATAATATAATAGTAGATGAAGAGAATCAAACTTGACACCTCTAAAGTGCACTTTTACGACTAAGTTATACTAGCATGTGCTAAAAAATTTGAACAATTTATTGATTTGTGTGTTATCCTTGAGTAGGTGCCATGCTAATATGTGTCATTTTAATTTTGTTGGATGTCCCTGAAGAGACAATGAGGAGTCTCATTTTAATAAGTTAACAATATATATATTTTCTAAAGAAAAACAATCCTAATGGTTGAGCAAATACTCCAAGTGAGAGTGAAATAGCCAGTATTATTCATCTTCTCCAAAAATTCAAATTCAAATTATAAATTTAGTAACTTCCATGCTCTACATTTGTCATGCCAACTTTACAGAAGTCTATTACCACATGCTAATGATATTTATATTTAAAGTTATTAAGAATCAAAGCAAGCCTGAAACATGCCAAATTTCTGCGATTGAAAATTTTAGATTCGTACAAACAAACAACCAGCTTTAGATGTCAATATCTTCCACATAAAAATGATGTATCTCTATATAAGAAAAAATATGAAAATATAAATATCAAAAGCTAAGCGAGAATATACCACAAGGTAATCGAGGCTAAAGTGGACTTCTTTAGTAGATATTAATAAACTTTTAGATTTTGAATTCTTTTTATGTTTACTTTAGATCTTCATATGTCATATAATATTTAAGCAAGTGAAGCATGATATACTATTGTAAATCTTGAAGTGTAAACTTCATAAGGGTATTAATTACATTTACCAAAAATATTTACACAAAAAAATATAATGGCCTAAAATAAGCCAAAATACTTGATAGTTTGTATTCTGGATTTTATTATTTTCAAAATGATAAAAGCATTGAAATGCCATAACTTAATTCTCAGTGAAAATTTTTAAATAATGTATCAACTTAAAGCTCTTCACATGTACTTTCAAGATATGTAAATTATACAATCTTAAAAGCATTTATGCAGAGAATTACAAAGGTCTAAAATATAACTTTTGAAACCAAAATTTTGGAAGAATAGCACCAAAACATGCAAAGTAATATCATATAATTCATATATGTATATTGGTATGTCTATTCTTAGATTGTAGACCAAAAATCAAGCCTTGCGATATTAATACCAATGCTGACATTAAATTATATAGGTTGCAAAAATAGATATACTTTAGGAGTTGCAAAGCAAACGCGAGACCATAACTTGAATTATTGGTCATTGGAGCGAAATCATAATCTGAAAATTACCCACTAGTCTGTAGCTTAGATCCTCCACTTGCAGAGAATTATTATTAAGAGTTCCTACTAAAATATGGTTGCATTTTTTCACAAGCCAATAGTTTTTTGTCATTCCACCATATGAATGCAAAATTATACCATTTGCTGCCAATTTTTTCCCCTCTTAGCATGATTCTGTTATGACACTTTTTGGCCATCGCTTTTTTCTTTCATTTATATACAAGTTCTTTGTTTTTATGACGCTACTAGACATCTATTTATTTGTGACAATTTTTATATGATTATAAACAATCGTTTCACAAATTATAAATGATATATGAAAAGAATTTTCAACTAGTCACAATAGTAATAATTTAATTTTTATATTTTTTATTATATGACAATTTTATGCACTTGTCACAAAAAAATTAAATTTTTTATGACAGTTTTGAAAATTATGTCACAAAATTAAATAATATAAATTAAATAGATGAGTTTTTTTCACTGTTATTTTTCTTTTGTATCTAATTTTTTATCATAAATTTGAATTGTCATATAAAAGATGTTTTTTTACAAATAAATTAATATTATAACATATATTTTAATTATGGTCATTAAATCATATACATTTAACACTTTTCATTACAATAAAAACATTATCACTATAATATTTGATTATAGTGACAATTAAGTATTATAATTTAAATTTGAATTAAAAATTTAAAATAACTGCCTTTTATTTTGTTTCTCAACATAATTTTCATTATTTTCTCCTTATCACTTGATTTTATCTTTACTAGTAGGAATTCTAACTTAATTAGTATTCAACTAATAGTTCTAGTTTAAGCAGTGCTCAATGCCAATAAATTTAATTAATAACAATTACATGCGATTCACAATTTATTTGGAAGCCTTTTTTCATTATAGATTAGGAACATTTCTTCTTCCTTTTGTTGTCATTTTTTCCTTTCCATGAAAGAATTCTTTTCATTATTATGTAACCATAAATAGTAAATCTTCAAAATAAGTAAAAAAAAAAAATAATTAAAAGCTGATAATGAAATAGGGATTTCTTAATCATGTTTTAATTGAATTAGACTCAACAAATTTTGGGTATTTTAGAAACAAGATTTATAACCAGCAAATGTAATATTACTCATGCTTTTTTCAGTGTCATGTAATTGATTCATTAATTAGAATTTTTACTTACTCTACGAATATTTTCTTTTTATTTAATTTAATTTTTGTATTTTTGTTTAGGAAGTTCACTGTATCAATTAATCAAGCTATGGAAAATTTATCAGACATCAATTGCATCAGCAGATTTGTACTCCAAACTCAGGCAAATGCAATTAATATTGATTTCTCTTTTTAATATGTTAAAGTATTAGATTTTCAGTATTAAGGAATATACACTTTTGTTGTTTATTCTGATACTACTTTGAAATGAAATGGATGAATGGATGGATGGATGCAATATGACATAATTGACGATACTCTTAATTAGCCAATTGATTTTGAGGTAATAAATATATAAATAAAAGTGAATATATTGATCAAAATAAATCGAGTATATAGAATAAGCTATGAAACAATTCAAAATTGTTATACGATTGATGATATTGAGTTTGTTATTGTTATGTAGATTGCAACAATGAATTATAGTAGTGTCATAATGTCATAGTTAACTAAACGAATTGGTGTAAATATCAATAACTAAAGCCTTCTGATAGATGGTTATTAAGGATCCCTTGGTCACAGACTCATGGATCTCATTTTTTTGTCCTTATAATAAAACTCAGCCTTATTTTTTATCAACTTGTTTTTTTTTTTTAAAAAAAAAACTTTTCGGTCCCTATAATGAAACCAACTATATTGAGCTAGTAATAAAGGAAAACTTAAATAAATTAGAAAAAAAATTGCCTAAAATTCATTAGAAATGGTAAAATATGTATACAATGGTACCTTATTAAATAATGGCAGACATGATTTCATCAAGGGTGGATAATTTGATTTAGAGAACAACAAGAAATTGAAAATAACGAAATCAAATGAATCTTGAGAAGCTCTTTGCATCCTCTAATACCTAACCAAAAAGTGTAGTAAGGGTTTTAGGAGAGACAAAAGTTTTCACCAAGAAGGTACATGATCATATTCTAGTGGGAAAGTAGCAAGATTAAACATTAAAGTTATTAACACCTTTCCAAGCTCATAGTTTGAATAGTGTTGGTATTTAAGTTTCAATTGTCACTATTTGTTTAAATTAGATCAACTATGGTAGCATAAGAATGAAAGATTCTGTGTCAAATTAAAAACAAGAAACTAGAAAACGTTACTCTATCCCTCCCCAGCTAACAATATAATCGATGACTTCATAATCCCTTCTGTTTTAACCAAAGCCGCAACTCTTCACTCCTTTAATAGCCATTTTTTGAAGTTGACTATTGAGTTTTTACAAAGCTTAAATAATTAAGCAATGCATATCTAATAATCATGGAATTTATGCAGGCAAAAGGAGGCATGGTGAGGGAAACATGTCATTAAAAGAGCAAGTGATATTTGTGTTCAGTATATTATGATTGAATTTTTTAAAATATAAAGGTTTACCTTGTTGACATAATGAATAAGTTTGTCCATTTGCTTGAACAAGATTCAACATATTAATACTGACAATCATCTTCGATGGTCCACATAATATGGTTTGCCATTGTCACATTCGCCTATAGAAAAAGGATGACATCATGCTCATAATGTCATGATCTACATACTGGCATCATGCTCTTGTAAGAAGCCATATTTTTTATAAAGTAGAAGAATTAACAAGAAAAACCACTTTGTAGTCAAATCATTTAGAAGATAGAGAACTTATATTTTACTTGAGTCACGTTATCAGGAGAAAAACTTAATGCTGTTGATCTAGGATTTTGTTATTTCCATTCACATTTTCTTTTTCATGTCATTGTTTCAGCATTATTTTAAACCATTTTTACCTTTTCATTTTCGAGACCAAGTCTCCATAATAATAATAATAATAATAATAATAATAATAATATCATTTTGTTGAAAAGCTTAAATATATTTTGCCTATTTTACTTTATAATTCTTTTTATTTAAAAAATTATAAGAACTAATTTTGAACTATTTCAAATAAAAAGTAAAAAATGCAAGATTACATACTTCATTTTTTTAATTTTGATTTCATATACATTTTTGTTTTTAAAAAGAAACAAAACTTATTTGGAAAAATATGTCAAAATATCACTAATTGTAAATGACAATTTCAGAGCAATGGTATAATTATAAATTAATAACACTATAAAATAAAAAATAATATTATATGAATATGATTTCTAATTCTCAAAACCTAAAATGATTTTTTGTTAATACCTAAAGAATGAATTTTCTAAAAGGTTTACTATTTTTATAGAAAATATTTTTTGAAAAAATAGAAAATGAAAATATAAAATTAATTTCTATAAGTAAACATGACTAATTTTCTATAGAAAGAGGCATAAAATTTATCATAGCTATTTATAAGGTCATAATATAATGTGTAAAGTGAATCCAAATTTAATGAAATGTTCTAATTCTATTATATAGATTTTCATTCTTCATTTATTGTGTCAATTTCTTTTTACTTGAGTTAACTGAACTAATTTATACTAACTACTGAACTGAAAATTTTGAAAATCATCTAAATATTTTTTATAGAAGAAATGATAATTCATATTTTTAATCTATTTTTTATATTATTTTTGAAAGATAAATTTACTGTGGAAGATAATAACTGCGGTAATGAGAGTTTTAAAGATTTTGTTATGAACACCATGAGGTGCATATAGAATGTAGAAACATCGATTATAGAAACAATTTCTGAAAATGGATGAAGAGAAGTAAGCCATATATTGTACATTAGATGTGGGTGAATCTAATTGGAAATTAGTTACTAATTATTGACTGTTAGATGAATTTAAGATATATTATTCAAGTTTGAATCATATGATTTAAGACAAAAAAAGTACATTATGATACATTTATTTTTGTAATGTAGAAGGTTAGCAGTAGAAACAAGCGAAATCACTCAAGGCTAATAACAAAACATACTTGTGGATCAGTATCCCTTGCAGAAGTTAAGGAACAAAATGTAATTATAACACTTATTTGTTGTATCGTAAATATATATGTGTTTTAGTAAATTATTTGAGTTTATTGATATTTTTCATTTATTGTGATTTTAAATCTTTAAAAAAGTTAAATTAGATTTTTTTTTTTTTGGTTTAACACAGAGAGAATCTAAAACTTATGAGAAACTAAAAATTGATTAGATATCTTATTCAATATATCAAGAAGGTCAAGAAAGGAGAAACATATGAAATAGTGTGGTCTAATTCTACATCTAAAGAAAATCATGTAAGCTTTATTAATTAAGGAAGTAAATTAATATATCATTTTACTATATGTAATCATTATTAATTAATTGAATAAATTTTTATATCATTTAATTCTATGTTCATTTTAAACATATTTCTCACAATTTAATATCATGTTATTGTTCTTTTAATAATTATAATTTAAATAATAATTGAGTTTAAATAATTACTTTTTCAATTGAAATTGAAAGAACTCATTAGTCAGTAGAATGCAGAGGGTGCGACAACAATGACTAATGATGAGATGTTGATTCAAGTGTTGGGGAAGAAGTTGGGGTATTTTCATGGCAAAGAAGGTGGAGTAAAAGCTCCAAGTTTTAAGGCCACTAGAGTCATTAATATTGATAGAGTCCATGCAAAGCTACTAGAAGAGAAGCATAATATGAGTGTTGAATGTAAGAAAATGGAAGATGGAATGGAAGATCTCGTTAATATTAATATTAAAAAAAGAATGGCTAAAATTTTTAAGGATCTACCACATTTACCATCACTTTCTCAATTATTCAATTCATATGATAGTAACTAAAGTAATATTTAAATCTTTATTCATTATTGCTATTATTTTTTGCATTTGGTTAATTTATTTGATTGCTTTTTATTATGTTAAGAAAATATGTTGAAGATCCTGCACCAAAATCTATTGAGCTTTCTTTAGTTGCATTTCTATTTGATGTAATTATTTTAGCATTTTTAATAATCTTCTTCAATTTAGGACATTTTCAATATATTTAAGAAACAATTTTGCTATTATTACTACTTTTAAATTAATTATGATTAGATGATGATTTAGGGTTGCCATTATCATATTTGAAATTCTTATTTAAATGATATTAAAATAAAGTGATTGTTATTTGTATTATTCTTTTTACAATGAATACCTATATAGATATGTAGCTATTTATAATAATTTTAAAACCTTGCATAGTGAAAGACTAACCATTCGAAACTATTATTGTTTCAACTTATAAATTTTATAGCTATTGAAACCTCATTAGCCATAGTTTTATAACCATTTAAATATGTCATAGCTAATTAAATATTTGAATTATGAATTTTTTTTAATAATTGTAGTAATAATTTATTCACTAAGAATACGACATTAGCCATACAACTTTGCATAGCTAATTATAAATATTAAGCATAACTATAACCAATAACTACAATATTTTAAGTATAACTAAACGTGTTTGGTTAAAACTATTCTACTTTTTTCAGACTTTTTTTTTAAAAACAATTTAAAATTATAAAAAAGATTTTAGAAAACCACAATTCATGGTTTATGGAATTTTATTATGTTATCAAAACTAGACCTCCGTCCGTTCTTCTCTCTCCTTTTCGTTCCATCATCTTAGTGATAACTTATGAGATTTCATTGGAAGTAGTTAAAGGATATTTTTTAAATTATTTCCTTACAATTTTGGGATATACTCTTTTGATTTTTCTCCCATAATTTATGAGAATTTATCTAAAGCTGTTAACTTCATTTCTATTTCTTCTCTATATAGATTATGTTATTACTTCCACTACTTTTTAAGTATCATCATTTGATTTGGCTAAACCTATCGTTAGATTATCAGATAATTCAACTAACTTTTTTGTTTCATTCAGTAACGTTTGATTAATTTCTTTTGTGTGTGTGTGTTTTATCCTAATTCTATTATAAATAACAGATGGTTTGTTGAAAGGTATAATTTAGAGCATATGGTGGTGGTGGTATAATGCTTTAGGAGAGGAGCTTAAAATTTCATCTGATCATTGATAAAGTGGGCAAAGATTGATCAATAGATAAAAAAGAAGCAAAATTAAATAAGATAAAATATTCATTCTTTCTCTTTCAAGGTAAATATCTACTCATAATCTTTATTTTATTTATAAATTACTTCTTAATTTATTTATAGGATTACTTCTAAGATATTACTTCTTAATTTATTTATAGGATTACTTCGAAGATTTTAAGTCGAGGATTTCAAATAATTAGTTTATTTTTAATTTATCACATGCCATGTTTTGTCACCTAATTAAAATGCATTATTGTTCGTTGTATTATGAGGACCCTAAGGTATATGTATATGGAGGTATTCAAAATCTGTGAAATTTAGTGTTGTAGATGTCTCATGATATCCAATATTGGGCTTTAATGTCTCATGATACCCAATATTAGGCTTTAATAGTTATGAGTTCTTTCACGACAATGTGATGATGATGTAGACATGGATTGTGTTGCGTGGTGAGCCTTGGCCTACTTGTGTGCCCATAAGTGACAAAAACCAGAAACAATGTTAAGGTCCCTTTGAATGGAGCATATATATATATATATATATATATATATATATATATATGGTAGGTCTAAAGAAAATGGCATCTCATCTGTTTACATGTAAGTAAATAATAATTTTCTTTTTCAAAATTAAGGCATCATAATTAAGTGTTGTTGATCAAAATATTGACTTTGTTTATCTACCATACATGTACTTGAATTATGTCCTTATTAAATATAAACTATAAATATTTAGATATTATTGTCTTTTATCTATAGCTATTTAACTTTAATTATTTATTTTTTTCAAATAATAAATACAATTTTATTGAATTATCATGTCCACATATTCATTAGTACATTCTATTTGTTTGTTATGGCACTTCACATATTATCAAGAAATATATATATATATATATATATATATATATATAATTTATTAATTTTATTAATAAATTAAAATTTATTAATATTATATTAGAATTAAAATAAAATATTTAATATTATTTTATTTTTACTTTAATTTATTTTTATTAATAAATTAATTATTAATATTAATATTATATTAAAATATTTAATATTATTAATATATAATATTATATAAATTATATATATTGTAAAAACGAAACTACTCAATTTGTCATTGGATGCATCAAGCAAACACCTATTGAATCAACTCTTTTTTTTGCCATTGTGGACAAACTAAAAAGACATTCAAATTCTCAAAAAGGAAAAAAAAAAAAAAAAGACATGCAATATTTCATGGACTCAGCATTTTATCCTATTTATTGGGCTAAACTTTTCATCTGCTTTATATTGTTTGTCACATTGTATATTGATTTTAGAAAATGCCAAATTTTTTGCCATATATTATGGTTGATTCGTGGCTGATGAAAATCAGTCGGTAAC
>CATIWR010260589.1:0-11555 GCA_949677035.1 Omphalea diandra | reverse complement strand
ATTAACGTTACGTTTGTGCATATAAAATTGTTCTTGTATGAACTAATTTTCAAACAAAAAATGTGTACGATACTTGTATTTGTGAGCATAAAATTGGTTTCATAATTTTATGCACTATTACTTTTAATAATATTTCATTGATGTGCTAAACTTTTTTGACAAATATTTGTTCATCACTTATAATAGCGGTCGAAATAATTTAAAAAATTAAATGAATTTATATTTTTTATTTTATATTTTACTTTAAAATATTTTAATACTTTATTTTATAATACTTTATTATTATATAATATTTTAAAATATATAATAATATTATATAATATTTTAAAATATATAATAATATTATATAATATTTTATAATAATATATAATAATTTTATTATTTTATTATGTTCTTTTTCTTTATAATATAATAATATAAAAAATATTATTATATAATATTTTAATTAAATTATATTAAATATAATATTTTTTGTATTTTTAAACTGTTTTGAGATTTTGCAAACATTCATCCACAGTATAACTAGCGGATGAACTGGCGGCGATAGTACACCAAAAATTCGTCCACCAGTTATATTGGCGGATAAATAATAGAAAATGAAAAAAAAGCTCCATCTACAGTAACATTCGCCCGAAAATCCAATTGATTTGGATGAACAATATGCATTCTGCCAACAAAGGCATGCCTTGCAGCAGAGTGCATCATCCTTGTTTGTCCGCCAGTTATACTGGCGGATGAACAATAAAAAAAATAAAAAAAAAGGTTTGTCTACAGTAACGTCTGCCAGTTTAACTGATGGACGACGAACTTTGACTGCCCCCTTAGTTAAATACTTTTAAATTTGCCTTACTTTTATAAATATTTTTTAAACTTATCATATTTCTCTAAATTTTTTTTTTTTTTACACATTTGAAAATTAGCCCTTTATCCATCCTGTTAAGCCCACGACGCCCTTCCGATCGAATGTTTTGGGTGCATACTAAGGATGTACGTTATAGTGTCAAATTTGGGTGTCATGTAGCACGTAGTATGGGGAGAGGTTGTCTGGGTGTAATGACGTCCTTTAGTTCAGATAATCCAATTTGGTCGTTAACGTGGCACCTATCAATTCCATCGAAGGTTAGGCATTTTATGTGGAGAATGCATATGGGCTTTATATCTTGTTATGAAGTGCCTGAGAGACGAGGTTTGCAGGTAAATACTTGTTGCATCAGATGTAGAAGGAATCCCTTTTGCATCTGTTTAAGGAATGCAAATGGACCAGAGGTATACTGTTGGCATCCCCATTGGGGTTGTTGGCAGATAGGGTGAGAACAGTGAATATTGACATGTGGATACAGTTCCTCGCTAAGGAGTTGAATCAGACAGATTTTTGTCTTGCTACAATATTGTTTTGGAACATCTGGTTTGAGCGTAATAAGTTTATTCATGAAAATAGGATGTCCAACATCTGTGAGGTTATGGGAAGAAATGTTTCCTATTTTGCTGAAACTGTGAGGCAAGAAAAGCGAAAGGCAGAGTTCCAGTGCTATCAACTTCATTTCAGAGGTGGGTAGCTCCTCCTAGTAATGCAATTAAAATCAATACAGATGCTTATGTTGCTGCAGTTGGACACCTTACGGGATTAGGGATGGTAATGCATAATTTAGATGGTTAGTTTATGGCTTTGGCGGGTCAACATTTGAAGGAGCGATATGAGGTTGAGATGGGAGAAGTTTTGGCTATGCTCTATGGGTTGAAGGTGGCGATGGACAGCTGCTTTCGTAATGTGATTGGCGAGTCTGATGCAATGAATGCCATTTGACATTGAACGATAAAACTCAAGGCCTATCATCACTCTATTTGATGTATGAGGATATTCTAGCTTTATGTAGCCACTTTCACTTTGTCAACTTTTGTCATGTTGGTCGAGACTATAATCGAGTTGCCCAGTCTATTGCCCAATGTGCTTTAGAAGTTGATGGAGAAATTGTTTTCTTGGAGGAGGTTCCTCTCTAGTTTGTTGTATATGTTTTGAACGATTCCTCTACTTAAATACATGCTATTACTTTATCCAAAAAAAAAAAAAAAAAAAACCTGTGCTTCCATTTTAATTTATAATGTATATATTTTATATACAATTTATTTTTTAATTTTAAAAAGTTCTAAAACATTTTTCCTATTAATTAATTAAAGTAATAAGAATTGTGTATATCATTTCATAATAAGTTGAAATGAAATCCCATGGAATTAACATATGAACTTTGTGATAGGAATTGATCACACTCTTTAACTTTTATTTTAACCTATATATCCTTAAACTTTTATTTTTGTAACAAATAAAACCAAATAATTCTAAATAGAAAAATACATATTTTCATGTTTGATAAAACAAAGCACATAAATACATATTTTCATGTTTGATAAAAACAAAGCACATACTGTCCGAATGATATGACCTTTTTTTTTTTGGCATTTTTAAATTGCAATAATCTCACCTAATAAAATTCAGTTTTCTTAATTTATGAATTTCTCCATTAGAAAGAAGTGCATTGCTTATTATGATTATTTTAGTTTATTGGTTATAAAATAAAAGGTTAAATGTACAACATATTTAAATAGAAATTCAGGGCTGTATTGGTTTTTTGAGCTAATGTATATATTAATAGATGAGATATTTCTTAAATCAATTTAAAATTTTGGCATGAATTTTAAAAATATATTTGATTTTGCTCAAGTTTAATAAAATTTAAGCTAATAAGATCCTAAACTATTCAAAAAATTTAGAGTCAAACTTGACTTGTTAACTTGTTCTCATGTGACTCATTAGAGTTTAATTCAAAATAATCTGACCTAATAATCTAGAAAATCTAAAATTTTACAGCTTTGTTTGGAAAAAATCATATAAAAAATTATACTAATAGAATTCTCTTACTTTATATTAATATAATTCTCTTACTTTAGTGATGGAAATTGTTTGAAATAAATTTTAAATTGATAGAATTCAATTGAATTTTATTATTTGGAATAAACCTATAATAAATAAAATCATTTTATTTCCTTAGATACCTTACTTAATTAAAATAAGTATAATATCAATTTTATTTATAAGATCAATAGAGTAATTTTTTTTTAATTATTATTAGAATGAATTCTCTCAAAATATTGTAGTTTTTCACTTAATTTGACTTTCTCATCAAATTGTTTATTTTTTAAAATGATAGAATTGAATTTTTTTAAGTATAAACTTTTCAAACAAGAAAATCATTAAGATATAATTCTTTACTATTAAATTCTTTCAAAACCTAAATTTTTAAACAGGGTTACACATATTTGTAATCATATCAAAATTTATAAACTTTGTAATTATATTTCAATTTCAAAAATTAGTTATAATTTTCGTCCACTAATAAAAATTAGTCAAAATTAAAATAAAAAATATTTTATTTAATGATATAGCTTATAAAATATTAATCTCTTTTCCTTTTTCTTTTATTTTTTCTTGTCTCTCTCACTTATTTTGCAATTTCATCACTAAATTCTTGTCTCTATCCAGTTTTATCTCTATCTCTATCTCCACCTCCACCTCTACTTCCATCACCATCTCATCTATTTCCACCTCCACCTCCACCTCTACCTTCATGTTCAGTATGATAAAAATTTAAAATCACAAGTCTAAATAGATGATCTAGATGAATTCTATACCAAATTTTGAGGTTTATGATTTTAAATTTTTATTTATTTTAAATTTTATTACCATAAAAGTAGATGTGAAACTACATATGGAGATGAACGTAGAGATAGAGATGAAAATGATAGAGGCAAGAGTTTAATGGTGGAAAAGAGAGAGAAAAGAACGAAGGAAGGAAAAAAAAAAGGAGAGAATAAAAAGAAAAAATCGATATTTTTAAGCCACATTATCAAGAAAAATATTTTTAGTTTAATTTTGATAATTGTGATTTATAGTTAAAATTGCGACTCATCTTTGAAATTGACATATAATTTATAAATTTTAACAACAATTACAGATACATATAAAGTTTTGGATTTTTTAGGTGGTTAGGCCAATTGATAGACATTTGACATGTTTGAAAATATTAACAAATATTAAAAATTAAATATAAAATAATATATTTTATAACAAATTTTTTCGTGAATGGTTGTCGTATTTAATCAATCGGATATATTATTTTAACACCAAATAGTTTAAAAATGATTAGAACTAGGTTTATTAAACGAAAAAACTCAAATTTTTTTTATTTTTTCACAATGGCCCTCAAACTTCAAAAATAACAGATGTCGCTTAAAATTAGTTAAATTTATATCGATATCACTAATTTTTAAAATTGAAATCTAAGTTAGTCTCACATAATGACATAGACACTAGATAAAGATAGTAATAGTTGATTTTATAGACCTATATGAAATTCATGTCGTTATATGAGATCAATTGGAGACTTTAATTTTCATAATGAGTGATATTAATAGAAATTTGATCAATTTTAAATGACATTTATTAGTATTTCATAAAAGTTTAAGTGACATTGTGAAAATTAAAAAGATTTATTTTTTTGAACTAATATGAATTTTGATAAATAGAAAAAAATTGCATACTTGATAAATATTATTGTTTTCGTACTTGTATCATTGCCTTAAAGTATAATTCTTATAACTTTAATTATAATTTTAATTGATACATAAACATAGACTATATTACGACACTTTAAATAAATTAATTATATGATAATAAATAAATTTGACAAAAACTTAAGTTGTTTTATTCAGTTAACCCATTTTTACTGGGAAAGACATGATAGGCATGTATTTTCTAACATGAATCCGAACAGGCCATAACCCAATATGGGAAAAGAATTTAATTTCCGCAGATGTTTTATTTATTTATTTATTTATTTATTTTTGCTTTTAAATGGTCCTATCATTGTTTACCAGTGCTGTATATAACAATGAATTTCTCCATTAGAAACAAGTGCGTTGATTATTGAGATTATTTTTGTTTACTGGTTATAAATAAATGTACAACATATTTTTAATAAAAATTCAGGGTTATATAGGTTTCCTTCAGAGCTACATTTATATATTAGTAGATGTGGAATTTTTTAAATTGATTAAAAAATTCGATCTAAATACTTAAAAATGTATTTGGTTCTATTTGAGTCTAATAAAATTTGAGTTAATAAATCCAAAATTGCTCAAAAAATTTAGTGTCAAAGTCACTTGTTAACTCATTCTTAGGTGACTTAATAGGGTTTGATTCGAAATGATTCACATTTGATCTTATTTGTATCATTTAAAAACATTAAAATTAAAGATAAAAATAATATATTTTATATATTTAAAGTTAAATTTGTGAGTAATTTAATTTAATATTTTAAAAAATTTTTACATTAAAATCTGATGAATAATAAAAAATAATATATAATTCAAAATGATCTAATTTGAAATGATTGAATTATTATATATATGAATTCAAAATGACTCTATTTGAATCGCTAATCGATTTGCTCTGTCTATCACTTCTATGTAAGCTAAATATGTGAAATATTTATTAAATATTTAAAGAAAAAACTTAACTGCTTTGTATGAATCATCTTATTTAATCGCATATATTATTTTAATGCCAAATGGATAGAAAAAATGATTAAACTAACATGACTTTTACTAAATAGAAAGAAAACGAATGCTTGATAAATATTATTGTTTTCGTATTCCTATCATTGCCTTAATAATTCTTAACCTTTATTGCAATTCTAACTGGTACACAAACAAAAGCTATAATATTATACTTTCAATAAATTAATTATATAATAAAAATAAATTTAACAAAAACCAAAATTGTTTGGTGTTTGTTTCTTTTACTTTGAATTTGTAAAGGTATAATAATAGTGTTTGATTAAATAACACAACACTATCTGGTATAATATTTAAAATATTTCAGTTTGAAACATATGCAGTTTTAGATCTTTTCATTCACTAATTCTATTTTTATATACAAAAAGATAAATATATCTCTTAAATTTATTTATTAAAAATAATATATTTTATTAATAATTTTAATTTCACTACCATTATTTATGGTTAATTCATTATTATATTATTTTTAATAAATTTATAATAACATTAATAATTAATATTTAATGCTTAGTTTTTAAAGAAATATTTAATGGCTTGTTAAATATTATTTTAAATACTTACTTTTAAATTCAAATTATATATATATATATATATATTTGTAATTATATAGACAAATAATTATAAATATATATAATTATAAATAATAATAATTTTACAAAATATTTATAAGGCATTACTAGATTCTTAAGATAAAATAGTTCAAAAATATTAAATTTCGGTATTTGATTTGCATGAAAATGTTACACTCTTAAGAAAGTTAAATTTTTGAACTTATAGACCAAACCTCTTTTTTCATTGACATAAAAAGATAGTTTTCTATCTTAAGACATAGAAAAAATATTTTTCTTTGATAATTAAAAACTGTATAAATATATAAAAAAATAGATGCCCTTAATTAATATATATAGAAGTATCCTTATATATACTTTTATTAATTTTTCTTGAATTTTTAAAATTTGTGAGACATATATAGCAATTACAATATCTCTTATTAGTTTATTTAGTAATTGAATTCTCCTTAGATTTTTTTTATAACTTTTTATTGTCATAGACTATATAGTTAAATCATTAGAATATTAATATTATAGATAATAAATAATTTTTTTAAGAGACTAAGTATTTAGTATTTGAATAATTTTTATATTTTATATTTGATTAATCATCATATTTAGTACTTTTGAATAATATTTATATTTCATATTATATTGGTCACTATGATAAATTTCAATATATATGACTTTACTTTTTTGTGCAAATTAATTAAATAAACATACAATTATTTTAGAGACATAATAACAATCTAAGTTAATTTATTTGAATATTTCTATGTATATATCAAATATATTAATTTTGAATTCTCATAAGAATTTTATATCCAATCAAATAAAAAAACTTTACATTCCTAAAATCATTTACCTAAAAATTTACTCTTTTAAGAAAGGATTTCAAATAGTAATATTAAAATTTGGCAACTAAATACTTAAGACTTATCAACGACTGACAATTAACTTTCAACAATAAGCAATAAACAATAGTTACATTGAGCAGATCCTTTATCAGTCAACTTATTTATATTAAAAAAGACAAGATAGATATGTATAAAATTTTGATCTTAAAAATTATATTTCGTAATTTTTTATTATTAACTTTTTAAAGCCATTACTATTTTTAAAAATTTTAATGTAATTAAAAAATAATTCAAAATAAATATCAATTTTAATACAATATTAGTTGCATATTAAAAAAAAATTACTTTTAAAAATGAAAAATAATATAAATTTCATACTAAAATTAAAATAAAATTTTATAATTATATGTGGAATGCATGTATTTATGACTAGTGTATTTTCTAATATGAATGCAAACAGGTCACAACCCAATATGGGAAAAACCCTTATTTTCCACATGTTTTTTTATTATTACTATTATTTGCATTTAAATGGTCTTATCACCGTCCACCTTTTTTGCTTTTGCGTGGTTACATCTAGATTTTCTTTCTTTTTTTTTTTTAAAAAAAAATTTAATACTTTTTTTTTCCCTTCTTATCACTTCAATAATTATTTTTCTTAATTTGTTGATCTACAGGCTTCTCTTTTTAAGCATCATTTTATTGTCACTTCATCTCAGCCTCAATAAGGCTAAAATGGAGCCCACAAATTATTTAGATGGGACGTTGTATATATTAAAAAACAATAATTGGACACGGTGGATCTCAAATTGCTGCCTCTGGGCAACAGGTTTCAAGATGCGGCCCAGTTGCCTTCACCAAATTTCCTGCAGTGCAGGAGCGGCGTATGTAGGGGGAAGCATGCGTACGTGCACAGGAGGAGGCAAGATCATGCACATGTGAAACCCAGTTGGGGGAAATTGGACCCCATCAAAGTGGGCCTAAGACACAGCGGTGCAGTCATGGTGGTAGAGTCCCTTCCAGCTTTGTAAGAAAAACACTGAAGGGTCTATGAATGACCCCACAGGCCCTAAGGACAAATGGACTTTAGACAAGAGCCTATGCAAGAGACAAACTAGTAACCAGCCGCAGGTCAACACCAACCACCGTTGCCACCAATGCCCATGTTTGCTTTCCCACTCATTTTGTGTACCTCTCCATCACCTATTGGCATCTCTTATTGTCTTTTTGATCAAACACATGGTCTGCCTCCATAAGGTGAGTTTTGATGCCACTGATTTGTTATCGGTGGCTTATCTTTTGCTATGTGGGTGAGATAGACCCCAAAAAGCTTTTGATACTATTGCTAGTTTTTTTTTTTTTTTGATATAATAATTCAATTTTGAATCAATGCCAAAAAAAAAAAAAAATCCAGCAATCACACTATGGAGCCATCTTTAAGACAGTTCACAGCCACGGGGCAATATTACCACTATTTTGATACTTAGATAATTTAAGTAAAAGAGACTCTTGGATACTTCTATAAATTCTATTGACACAAGGTTTCCTCAAATTGAACACAGCATAATTCCTCTCGTTCGACAGAAAATAGACAGCTAAACAAAATGTAATTGTTCGGATATTGCAGCTAAGGCTTCAACCTATAGACCTTTGAGTGAACTAATCACTTCTCTTCACCGGCATAGTACATCTCTATCCATTTTACAAGCCTGCAGCACCCTTCTCCAAACTTTTTTAGAAAAGGAGCAATCAAAAAATAAATGGTCCAAGATTTCATTGGCGGAATTACACAGAACACAGGAAATAGAAACTTGGGGATTCCATCTGACTACCTTGCTTTTAGTTAGTAAACCTTTTTGAATTGCTAAAAAGTTTTATCGTTACAAACTTTTGGATATAGGTCTAAACTCAAATTGAATACTATCATACCAATTTGAAGATCTTTGTATTCATACTCTTATAATTAGTTAGAAGCAACTCTCAAGTTAGATGATCTTTTGATGGATAGATAGTTGTTTGAGAGAGGCAAACAAAGTCTCACTTATTAACAAATCTCCATCGCTAGCTTTTAGCAAAAGCAAAGTAAAGCCCTATAAACATAAGTCTCACTTATGGACAAATTTGCATTGCTACGAGGCCTTTTAGATGGAGTCTAAAAGTAATGTCATACGAACCTAAATATAAAATAGACAATATCATATTAATGTGGAGATTTTGTGATACCTATACTCTACATTTCAAAGTCATTGATTAGCAGTATTTTTTTAGTCTATAGTATCACTTTATGGAGTGTCATGCCTGCAGAGTTTGCTCTTTAATTGGATCAGGTAACAACAACTGATTTTGTCTCCATATATCTGAAACTTTGTTGTAAAAGGAATATTATAGACCAAAATTCGGATACCTGAAAATTTATCATAAGCAAACACACCATTTAGCCATGGATCAGTCCAAAAAATAATGTTTTCCATTTCCAATGTTATATGCAACATGCTTCTTGAATTCTGCCCTAGGATTAATAATCTTCTGCCAAATCCATGAAGCATTATATAATTTTGTAATGCCCAAATAACTCATCTTTTTAAGTTTATTTTCAATAATCCATAGGGGTGATCGAGTTCGGTTCTGAACAATTATTTATAAATATCCAAAATTGAGACCATATTATTCTAAATGTCAATTCGGTTCAGTTTAGATAATTTTGAATTTCGATTTGGTTTAATTCAAATTTCAGTTCTTTATTTTTGTGAAATTATTTTTTTAATCATATATATTATCTAATTATAAATTACAAATAAATAAAGTTGATAGATAAATAACTTTTATAATTAACAATAAAAAAATATGCTAAATAATATCTAATCATTTTTATTTTTTACTTGTGATATTTATTTGAGGATATATAAATTAATATAGAGTAAATATCTTATATTATTTGAAAATATTTTAAATAATTTATATACATGAGTTGAAGTATATACACACACACATGTACATATAATATCTTATAGAATAAATATATAAGTATAATATGTTATGTATATACATATATTTTGGTTCTTTGTTTAATCTAATTTGATAATTTGGATATTTTCAATTATTTTCAGTTTAGTTTTTCAATTTAGTTCAATTTATCCACGATCCACACTTACTTATAGTAACCCATGTAGCCCACAAATTAGATATATTAGTTAATAAAAGCAAATTTGCTTCACAATAGCAACTTGATTCTATAGGTATATGTTTCTTATTCCTAAACCACCAAAAGTTTTAGATAAGCATATTGACCTCCAAAAAACTAAACTAGATTTATTTCCTTCAATTGATCCTCTATAAAGAAAGTTTCAATAAAGTCTTTCAATTTTCCCTATCACGACTTTTAGGGCCCATTTGGGATTGAGTTTAGAAGCCCAAAAAGCAGGTTTAAAAAAAAAATCAAGGTATCAAACTGTTTGGTTATTGTAACAAAATTTGGATTAGAAAATGGACAATCATGGTCCAGCAGAAGCATAAAAAATCATGCTTCTACAAAACACAAGTTTAACACAAGACACAGAAAACAGTTTTTTTTTTTTTATTATTCAAATATGTCATTAATGAACTTAAATAATTACAATTATACCACATATAAAAAGTCATACCTATCCTCACTTTCACGGGCTGCCTTTTTTTTGCTCTGTTTCCTTTTCCTTTCTCTGTTTGTTTTTCCTCTTCTGTCTCTTTCTCCCGTGCCCTAACCCTAACTCCTTGCTTCTTCTTTTTTTTTCTTTTTCCTTTCTTCAACTCCGTTCCTCTCTCTGGTCTTCTTATTACCCGACTCTAACCGTGATTCAGGTATTCACAACTCTTTTTGATTCTATCTATTATTTTTTTGAATTTTCAATTTCAAGTTTTTGTTTAATGCTTACTCTTGCTTTTTTATTTTTAATTTGTTGTTTAATTTTACTGTATAATCTACTGCTAATTCATTTATTTTGTAATTGCTTAAATTTATTATTATTTTAATTGATTGAGTTATTTTAATTTATTATTATTTTAATTTATTGTAATCTATTGCTTAATCTTGCTTTTTGAATTGATTGAGCTTAATTTTATTGAATTTATTATCATACCTAAAACTATGATGTTATGCATTGCCACTTGATTGATTCTTGGGATTATTTTGCTACACTTATCAATTTTGCTGGCCTATCAATATTCTACTATCAATAGATAAATATTAAAAATTGGATTATTGTTGGGATTAGTTGGTAAATGAGTGCAAAGCATCTTGCACATTGTTGATTGGTGGGGAAACTTATAGTTATCTAAGTGTTCAAATGTTAGGCATGGTGGTGGTTCCATCATAGTTTTAGGTGCACAAATAATAAAATGTTTTCATTAGGATTGGAGATGAGGTAAAATATTTTCTTAATTAAAAAATTAAAAGAAAAATATTATGGTTAGTTCTCTTCTTGCATTGTTATTTTTTAGTTCCATGAGGTTGAATATTTAATCTTTAATTAGTTAAAATTAT
>CATIWR010260560.1:0-10419 GCA_949677035.1 Omphalea diandra | reverse complement strand
GAGTTTGGTTATAATTAATTGAATTCTCTTTCATTTACATCAGTTTGGTGGAGTATTTATAGCCCACATCCACCAAAGAGACGTTGTTTAAAAACTATCCCCTAATCTCCAAGTCGTGTTAGGCAAATTTTGCATTAAATGCTTTCTAGGTTGAAGTCACAGATGCTACACTTATTTCGCAATCGCGAATTTCCAATTTGCACTAAGGAGCTAGAAATCATGGTAGAGAACCTTGTTTTGTGTCTAACCGCTAGTCCACATGTCTTTCATCCATTGGTTGTCTAAGAAATATAGTCATTGTGTTCAACCAACTACATAAAAGTCATGATCACGAGCTAGCTTTGTCTTAGGCGCGACTGAGACCATGAATTCCTCTATTTAGTAAGGAAACTCCAACTTCTTGAGTCGCGGTCACAACTAAATTGTCGCCCTCATGATTTTTTATTTCCAATGGTTTCCTTGGACACTTGGCGTGTTGTGGCTGTGGTTTTGGTTCCTTCTTTTGTCACTATGAAATTAGTAGTTGCGACCTCAAACGTGAAAACCACTGTGAATTCTTCTGTGAATCAACCAATGCTCCTTCAGCTGAGTCGTGGCTGTGAATTCGCACGTGAATCCTTCTGCCCTAGCTCCATCCATCCTAATAGCAAAGTCACAATGGCGATTTTAGGGATATTAATCGTGATTTTGGACATTCTTTTAAAAGCTAGAGATTTGATTTCCTTTCAATTTTCAATGAAGATAAATCTTATGTACTATAAAACAACACTTAATTAAAATATTAGAACTGATAAATCTTTATTGTCAAGATCTAAAGAGGCTTATGACTTAGGTTTCACCAACGTAGTCCAACAATCTCCCCATTTTTATTTTGACAACTTAGATTAATCCTAAAGAAAAATAAATGCATGAGTTGTGAAGTTAGGATGGTGAATGATCAAATAATCAAAGAATAATCTAAAGATTTTAGTCAATGATCAAATAATTATAAATATTCTAAAATATAACTCGCTCTCCCTCAACTTATGCTTTTCTTATGCATAATACTCATTTTCTTTCAATGTTATTCTCTCCTCCTTTGGTAAGATCAAAAAGAGGGTAAAGATGTAAAAAGTAAAAGAGATGCATAAATTGAGATAGAGTAATCATACAGAGCAAAACAGCAAAGATATCACATAAATTGCAATCACATAACATTTTAGACAATGAATTGCAAATCAAACACTTTTATTTATATGATAAACTGTAAGATCAATAGTTTTATATCAAGAGTTTGAAAATAAAATAGAAAAAGAAATCCTATGTACAAACTAAAAGATAGGAGAACTGTCATCATCTCTAAAATCGTCTTGTTCTTTATTATCTCCTCCACTTTAGTTTCATCACCCTCCTCAAGCTCTTGGTTGTCCTCCTCTTCTGGCATGTCCTCCTAATCCTCAAAATTCGAAAGATGGTAGAGAGGAGCACCTACTTTCTCCTGTAAGTCCACTAAGTCACTGTGTAGGTAGGAAAGGAGGAGAAATCATCTCTTCAACATCCTTGTCATCTTGTCCAATTTCTTATTGATGGAGGTAACAAAGATTTTGGTTTTAGGCTTAGGTTAGCTAGGTGGGACAGGTTAGGCTCCCTCTTCAATGGCAAAAATTTTTCTTTTAGAGGCCTAGGAAGACTCTAGTTTCTTGGCTCTAAAAGTACCAAAAGTGTATGTGTAAGAATCTAGGTGAATGGCTTTTGCATTAATAAGGTAAGAGATGTTCAAAAAATTTTAGGAAGGGGAAAGCTTCTTAGTGAGGGATTTTTTATTTTCCTCATTAAGAGCCTCCACATATCGGTAAATAGCAGTTACAAAAGAAGGGAGAAGAAACTGACACTTGGGTTTGGTGCTCATGTGAATCAGTTGATCCATAAGATAGCGACCAATTTGTATGGCTTTATTTTTTATAAGGTAGAAAAGGAAAGCAAGATCCTTTTAGGATACATTTTTGTTACCATCACCTCTTGTGTTAATAGAGAATGTGATGATACGATGAAGTAAACAAAAAGGAAGGGTTTGAATGTATTTAGCTTAGGAGGTTTTGGGGTCATGTTTGGTCTTGATGGAAATTTTAGGCCAAAACTCGAAATATATGACATCAAAAGCGAAGATGATGGATGAAATGTCATCTTTGATTTGAAGATTGAAAAGATTGGACAATTGTTCAAACGTGATGAAAAAATAATCTCTAAAAGCATGAAATACTAACCAATAATGGCTGGCGTGAGATTCTGCTCTCCAACTTAGAGTCACGGTACATATGAATTCTCACACGATTTCTTCATATCCGAGCTCGTCATGAAATATGAATTCGTTCTATTGCAGGTTTGAAAGAAATGTGTGGATCTCATCTTTGATTCCCAGTGACTCTAGAAGGAAAGTGGAAGGAATTTTGTTGGGTAGAATGATCTTGAAGGCGTTCGCCTTGTAGTGATCTTTTTCTTCTTTCGTTATTCATTTCTTCAAGTGTAGGGCCAATGGTCCAGAAGGCTATGCCACTGCCTTCCCTTTTCTGCTCTTGAAGCTTTCTTAAGAACCATTTGTGAATAAAGGAGTTAAGGTTTTGAGATTAAGGAAGAAGAGAGATGAAGATATTTGGTAGGAATGAATGAAAACACTATTTTAGGGGTTTATATAGGCCAAAAAAGGGTGTGAAAATAGCTAAAAATGGTTAGAAATGAATTAAATGAAGGAGTGCAATCAGTTAGCAATCAAATCACTTAAATGTGTGGTAGTTACCCAAAGTCGCGACCGCGACCTACAAGTCGCAACTGTTAATTCTCAAAATTATGAGTAATGAACAAAAAAAAACCTCAAGAAACAGAATGTTCAATGGTCAAAAGATTTAAAATTTGAACAAATTCGCAGTGGAGATTGAGAATCGCGATCGCGAATTTATGGTTGACAGCCGAATGAAAAGTACCTGTAATTTGCAACCATGAACCAAGGAATAGTGACTGCGAATTACAAGTTAGAGAAGATAACTAACAAAAGATAAGAATTGACTCTCTAAGTTATGATCCACTTAATATATTGATATCTAATTTATGCAAATTGGTATAGACAAGTACAATTGTACACAAAATTAGGACGTCCATAAAGATAAATATCATATGCAACATCCATAGTAATCATCCAATCAAGAAATTATGTAACATATAAAGAAACATTCTAGAGAGATCCATATTTCACTTCAAGGAGCTTTCATCCAGCATTCCTAATTCTCTTTTAATGAAGTTCATCCTTTCTTCATTGAGAGCTTTGTGAAAATGTCTACAAGTTGATGATTTGTGTCTAAATTCTAACACTACATCATCATTTTGGACATGATCTCTAAGAAAATGATGCCTAATGTCTACATGTTTGCTCTAAGAATGCTGAATAGGATTTTTAGAAAGATTTATTACATTAGTGTTGTCACATTTAATGGGAATGTGATCAACAACTTTGCGAAAATCCCTTAATTGTTGTTTCATCCAAAGGACTTGGGTGCAACAATAACTCGTAGCTATATATTCAGCTTCGACGGTGGATACGGCAACCAAAACTTTCTTCTTACTAAACTAAGAAACTAAACACTCTTCTATAAATTGGCAAGTTTCAAAAGTGCTCTTTCTATCTAGAAGACTATCAGCATAATCTGCATCTAAATAACCTATAAGGCTAAATGAAGAATCTCTAGGATACCACAACCCTAAATGCAACATACCATGTAAATATTTGAAAATCCTTTTAACATCATTCAAATGTGATTCTTTGGGACAAGATTGAAACCTAGCACGCATGCATACACTAAACATTATATCAGGTCTATAAACGTAAGATAAAGTAAAGAACCGATCATACCTTAATATCTCTTTTGATCAACCAACTTATCTAATTCGTCCTTGTCCAATTTGATAGTAGAACTCATTAGCATTTTTACTACGTTACATCCTCCCATGCCAAATTTATTGAGAATGTCCTTTATGTGTTTGGCTTGGTTAATAAAGATCTCTTCTTTGGTTTGCTTGATTTGTAGACTAAGGAAAAACTTAAGCTCTCCCATCATGCTCATCTCAAATTCCCTAGTCATACACTCAGCAAAATCCTCACAAAAAGATTCATTAGTAGCACCAAAAATGATTTCATCCACATAAATTTGTAAGATTAGTGTATCATGATTATGCCTTTTGACAAACAAAGTTGTATCAACCTTCCTCTTTTCAAAATCATTTTTCAAAAGAAAAGAACCAAGCCTTTCATACCAAACTCTTAGAGCTTGTTTCAAACCGTACAAAGCTCTATTCAATTTGAAAACATAATTTGTAAAAGTATGTGATTCAAAACTAGGAGGTTGTTTAACATAAACTTCCTCCTCAATAATACCATTTAGAAAAGCACTTTTGACATCCATTTGAAATAGTTTGAAATTCATGTGACATGCATATGCCAAATGAATCCTAATGGCCTCTAACCTTGCTATGGGGGCATAGGTCTCATCATATTCAATGCCTTCTTCTTGTTGTAACCTTTAGCAACCAATCTAGCCTTATTTCTAGTGATGAATCTTTGCTCATCTAACTTATTCCTAAATAACCATTTGCAACCTACAGTTGAGTGTTTCTTAGGTCTAGGAACAAGTTTCCATACATTGTTTCTCTAAAATTGATTGAGTTTCTCTTGTATAGCAATCACCCAACTCTCATCATCAAGAGCCTCATCAATAGATTTTGGCTCAAATTGATAAATAAAAGCAAGATTATTATCTAAAGTATTGAGTTGTGATCTAGTACTTAGACCTTTTGAAGTATTACTAATAATTAAGTCCTTGGGGTGATGCTTGGAAAATCTCCAATCTTTGGGAAGATTTTGGTTTGGCGATTTCACTTGTTGATGTTAAGGATCTTTATCTTCTCTTGATGATTTGTTTTCCTTATGGTCCTCATCCTTTTCTCTTGTAGTAACCTCCAAATCTAATTTCTCAAAAACACTTATAATATCATCAACCAAAGGACCTTTCCCAAGATCAAGCTTACTAGATTCATCAAACACAATCTTCATAGATTCCTCAACTACCATTGAACTTTTATTAATGACCTTATAGGCATTGCTAGTTGTGGAATAACTTAAGAAGATGTTTCATTAGTTTTTGAATCAAATTCCCTAAGATTGTCCTTGGTATTCAAGATATATAACATTTACATCCAAAAACTCTTAGGTATGCTAACTTAGGCTTTCTACCATTCCATAACTCATTAGAAGTTTTATTAATAATGGGTTTTTTGAAAACTCGATTTGTAATATAACATAAAGTATTGATAGCTTCATCCCAAAAGTAATTTGGTAATGAATACTCATTGAGTATAGTTCTAGCCATCTCGACTAGTGTCCGATTTTTCCTCTCTACAATACCATTTTGTTGTGGTGTTCTAGGAGTTGAATAGTTATGGAAAATCTCATTCTCTAGGTAATAAGATTCAAAAGACTCGTTTTGAAATTCTTTTCTATGGTCACTTCTTATGGAAGAAATGAAATAAACCTTTTCATTTTGAATCCTTTTTGCAAAACTTTTAAAAGCATCAAAAGTATCATGCTTATGAGCTAAAAGGGAAACCTAAGTAAACCTAAGGTAATCATCAACTAGGACTAGTACATAAAAAATTTCCACCTAACCTAGTACTCCTAGTAGGTCCTATCAAGTCCATATGAATTAATTAAAGAAGTCTAGATGTACTTACAATATTATTTGCTTTGAAGGAAGATTAGTGTTGCTTCCCTATTTGGCAAGGACCACATGTCTTGTCTTTAGAGAATTTTAGCTTGGGAATACCTTTCACTAGCTTTTCCTTTAATAAGCTTTGTAAGAGCTCCATGCTAGCATGTCCAAGTCTTTTATGCCATAGCCAAGCTTCATTACTAAGAAACATAAGACACTTAAAGAATTGGTTAGATAAATTGTCTAAGTCAATTAGGTATGTATTACCCTTCCTTTCAACCTTGAAGACTTCCTTTTTATCCATCAAAGTGGTAACTTGGCAATCTCTAAGGTTAAAGGTGACTTTGTTACCTTTGTCACATAATTGACTTACATTAAGCAAGTTATGTTGTAAGTCATCAACAAGTAAAACATTATTAATTAAAGAACAACCATTCTTTCCAATGGTCCCAATGCCAATTACCTTATCCTTGGCATTATTTCCAAATGTGACATTGTCACCCTCCTTTTCCTTTAGGGCCATGAATAGCTTCTTATTGCCCCTCATGTGTTTTGAGCATCTGTTGTCCACATGCTAATCATTTGTTTCATTAGAGGCTGCCAAATAACCCTACACAACACAAGTAAATCATTTTTGCTTTGGTACCCAAGCATACTTAGGTCCTAGGGGTTAGGTTTTGAAGGATCTTCTAACTTAAGATGAGCCTTCCTAATGTAGCAATAAACATTTATATGTTTATATTTCATACAATAGTGGCATTGGAGTTTAGACTTATGTGTGTTTCTCCTATGCATTGCCTTGGTATGAGTGGGGGATTTCCTCATACCAACATGATGTGTATGCGAGCATGAACATGTATGAATAAGTGTAAGATTAGATTTTCTATGTGTGCTTGAATGAGCATGCCTTTTATTATACATGTATGCATGGTTGGCCTTCTTAGAAATAGCCTTGAGCCTTGTTGCACCTTTCTTTTACCCTTGGGCAATGGTGGTTTAGTGCTTTGATCACTTTTCTTTCCAACAACCTCAATACTTGAAGTTTAAGGTGTTAAGGCCTTGATGAATATTTTGAGTGAAGATGTAAAAGAAGAAGCTCTATTAAAGCCTAAACCATGCCTAACTAAGGGAGGTCTTTGTCATACAATAAGTGTATCCAAAGCTTTTTTGCCCTTTTAGAACTTAGATATAGAGTTTCTAAGCTCAATGACTTCACCTTTCAAGGAGTCATTTTCTTTTCTTAATGAAGTTAGAGATGAAGATGACTTAGATAGACTCTCTATAGACTTCTTGAGTTCTTCATTTAAAGCCCTCAATTCACTTACAAGACTATTTAGGGATTTGAATTCATCCTTTAATTTAGTGCACTTCTTTTTGTAAGTTTTCATTTGTGACTTATATTAGTCACATTTCATGGTGAGAGCCTCTAAAAGCTCATCATTCATATCATTTAATTCATCAAATTCAGAATAAGAGTGAGGTAAAGAGCTTACATCATTAGATGAATCCTCTTAAGCTATGAAGCATAGGTTTGCAATCTCTTCCTCTTCATCTTCTTCACTCGAGCTATCATCCCAAGTGGCTTTGAAGCTTTTTCTTTTTTCTTTGTCCTCTTTCTTATTCTTCTTCAACTTGGGGCAGTCATATTTGATGTGGTCTTGCTTGCTACATTCATAGCAAGTGACATTATTTGATCTTTCTTTGGGAGTTAGAGTTACTTTCTTGAAGTCCCTTCTTTCTTTCCTTCTTCTAATCAACTCCTTAATTCTTCTTGAAAGCATTGTAATCTCCTCCTCCTCCTTGTCACTTTCCTATTCACTTGAGACTGCTTCTACTTTCTTTTCCTTTGATGAAGACTTGAGTGTTAAAGTCCTCTTTTCTGGTTTTTTATATTTCTTTCCTTGACCTCTCATTCTCTTCATTTCTTCATCCTTCTTCAAGTTTAACTCATGAGTTAAGAGTTTTCCTATTAGGACATCCGTTGGCACCTTTCCTATCTTTGGGTCGGACTTTTGGATACTACACACCCTTACACCAAATTTTTCAAGAGGTAGAGATTTCAGAATTTTAGAATTTACCTCATGATTGATGAGAATTCTCCTAAACTTCTTCATGTTGGTGACGATTGCAAGGAGTTTATTTGTCATGTATGTGATGCTTTATTCCTTCTTTATCATAAATAGCTTTCACTCCATCACATACATATAAAGTCGGCTAGATTTCACCAAGGTGATGCCTTCATGATAGTTCTCTAAAGCGTTCCAAATTCCATGAGTAGTAAGGCAATGTTAGACCTTTCCAATTTCTTCTCTTAAGAGAGAACTTAGAAGGATTGCCATGGCTCTTTTATTTCTGTCATTGGACCTCCTTTGTACTTCAACCCACTCCTCTCTAGGGATCAACTCCTTACTTCCATCCACCAATTTGGTAGGTGGCTTCCACTCCATTGCAACAATATCCCAGAGGTCTACCACATCACTATCTAGATAGATTTCCATCCTATACTTCTAATGAGTATAGTCTGCTTCATTGAAATATGGCTTGAGATGAGAGTGGATTCCTTCTTATGCCATGATCTTTACTCACACAATTAAAATTTAGAATGAGATTCCTTCTTATGTCATGATCTTTACCTACACAATTAAAATTTAGAATGAGACTTAGCTCTGACACCACTTGTTGGCCTAATGCACTAAGAAGGGGGATTGAATTGATGGCTAATTTAAAAATTAAAATGGAAGGTTAAGGTGTTTGAGAAGTTAAGATGGAGAAGAGAAGAATCAACATAAGAAGTTTATAGTGATTCGGGTGTTAACAAACCCTATGTCTACTCCCTAATTCTTCACAATTGGGTATTTTACTCAACTAATTTAGTGTTTTTAAGTTCACACCCAACTTATATAACTTATGTTTTATGGCTCACACAAAACCTTTACACCTTGTGTTTTTAGGCTCACACAAGTGTTTTGGATAGACTCAAACTATAACCTTTTATAAGAGTTTTAGAATCTAGGTTAACTCTCAACCTATTTACAAAGGTGTTTATTGGTCACACCAAACAATCTAATACATAAAGAAGAATAAAAGAATGAGTAGCAAATTGGTAAGAGTTTGGCTATAATTAGTTGAATTCTCTTTCATTTATATAAGTTTGGTGGAGTATTTATAGCCCATATCCACCAAAGAGATGTTGTTCAAAAACTATCTCTAAATCTCTAAGTTGTGCTAGGCAGATTTTACATTAAATGCTTGTCAAGAGAAACTCGCGGTCGCTATTCTCATTTCATGGTTGCAAATTTTCAATTTCCATTGAGGAGCCAGAAGTCACTATAGAGAATCCTGTTTTGTGTCTAACAGCTACTTCACATGTCTTTCATCCATTGGTTGTCCAAGAAATATAGTCGTTATGTTCAACCAACTACTTAAAAGTCGTAGTCGCGAGCTAGCTTTGTTTTGGCCATGACTGAGACCATGAATTCCTTTATTTAGTGAGGAAACTCTAACCTCTCGAGTCATGGATGTGACCAAATATTCGCCCTTCACAATTTTTGATTTCTAACAGTTGCCTTGGACACTTAGCTTGTTATGGCTATGGCTTTAGTTCCCTCATTTTTCATTATGAAATTTGCGGTTGTTACCTCTAACATGAAAGCCACTGTGAATTCTTCTGTGAATCAACCAATGCTCCTTTGGCAAAGTCATGGCTGAGAATTCACCCACGAATCCTTCTGCCCTATCTCCATCCATCCTAATAGCAAAGTCGTGATCGCGATTTTGGGGATACCAACTATAATTTTGGATGTTCTTCTAAAAGATGGAGATTTTGATTTCCATTCAACTTTCAATGAAGATAAATCTTATGTACTACAAAACAACACTTAATTAAAACATTAGAACTAATTAATTTCCACTGTCAAGATCAAAAGAGACTTATGACATAGGTTTAACCAACCTTGTCCAACATGGATCTTAGCGCCTTGAATGTTTGCATCACCTTATGTGTTGAGTTAGACAAAGTATAAAATATGAAATTTATAGGTTTATATCCCCTTTAAATTCCTATAAAATAGTTTTGCTCAATTTGTTATGTGAAAAAAGAAATTGCTATTTTACTGTGACTGACCCTAAACCTGATGAAACATATTTAATCTCTTAATTTTATTTTCCAAGAATTTGATGGCCATAGAATGGGAATTTGGTGATGTCCTAAACTTGAAAGTTATAGAGTTATGTCTAATATACCTGCCTATAAAATACTTTTGCCAAATATACCATGGTTGATGAGATATTGTTCCTTCATTGTGATTAATTCTCAATGTGTTGCAACTTGCTCACTCTTAGATTGGCCATTTATTTTGGTAACCTTATAGACTAAATTAGACAATATGTAAAACATGAAAAATGTTCCTTAATGTGTTTTGCAACTTTTCATAAATTATTTTTGCAGTTGGATTTGTAGAATTTTAGGTATGGCTAAGAATACAAGACCTATTTAAACTGTAATCACATTAAAACAAAGCAAAATTTAAAAATTCACCATATTTTCTATAGGCATTATATTGACCTAAATTTTGACTATTGTATAATTATGTGTTTAGTTTCTTTAAAAAAATAATCAACTAATTTGGATATATATATATATATATATATATATATATATATATATATATATATATATATATATATA
>CATIWR010260508.1:0-23653 GCA_949677035.1 Omphalea diandra | reverse complement strand
TATATATATATATATATATGTTGTTTTCTAAAAAAAGAAAAGAAAAAAAAAAGCATGTGCAAGCTCTTGCTAAAACTTTTTATATAGTTTAAAGTTCAACATTGAAGCTAATTATTCAAAAAAGAATGTTAAACTAGTTTTAGAAAAAAAGATAACTATTATCCTCTACAAAAAAGACAATAACCTTTAAATATCATGTAATTGTTATTGTTATGTGTTGAACTTTTTAATTCTCATTCTTGTTTGATGATAGTAAGTAATTTTTAATCACTAATATGTGTCTAAGTATTTCATATTTGGATATACGTCTCTTAAATTAAGTCTCTTAAACTCAAAATTTTTAAGAACTTTGTGATAAGAATAAAGATACTAACAACCTTAAAGTTTTAAGGAATGATGGAAGTTATCAAGGAGACCTCATTCAAGCTTCAAAAGACATCATCGAAACTTCAAATATCCTTTTATTTACTCATATAAGTCTAATTAGAAGAGTTAAAGCTATGAAGATACACAGTGCCTTATTTGCATAAACTTCCTTATTTGTACAAGTTGTGTTATTTGCACTAGTTCAAAGAGATATGAACTTGCACATTATTGAAGCTTAAAAGAATCATTAAGGAACATATAAGAAAAAAGATTTAAAATAACAAGCAAATAAGCTATACAAAGAGTGAAGATTGGACTTAGAGATTGTAGGGAGCAATAAGGCATTTTATTTGTAAAGGTTGGGCCAAATCGCATCATTTACTAAAGCCCATACAAATTGAGCTTCTTTTCTTTGTGTTGGTTGAATTTGATTGTTTCTAAATAAGGATTACTTGCTTTTATTTTTTTATGAAGATCATTACTAAGTTTCCTTTTTGATTTAGGACTTTGTTTCCTAGTAAGTTTTAAACTAGTTTTCCGTTTTCTTTTAGAATTCTATTTAGGAAGTTGATTAGGACTTATTATCCTATTCTAAATAGGACTTATTATAAATATTATCAGTAAGATGTAAGACAACCTTGGCCAAATTCATCATAATAATAACATCTTTGAATTTACTCTTCAATTGTGAGAAATTCTTATTTAGTTCTTTTAAGAACTTTAGGAACTTATTAAGTAGTTGCTTGTGGCATTCTAAATTAACTTATCACTTACCTTCTTCCTTTACATTTAGTGTGGCATCAACCCTATTATTATACCTTTCTTTCTTATTTCTTTTTAGACATTAGGTCAAGGTATTTATCTTAAGCTTATTTTAGCATATTATGGGAACTTGAACTTAATTCCATTTTACTTGTATTGTGTGTTGCAATATGATTTGTAAGTTAACATCACTTTAAAAGCTCTTCAAAGTCAATTTGAATCTCTTTTTAAATGTTAAATGAACCTCAACCTTAACCTCCAAAACTTAAGATAAAGATTTTAAAAGGTTTAATTTAAGTTTTGGAAGGTTTAAGTTTGAAGTTAAGAAGTTTAGGCTATGACAAAATCATATGAAGCAACCACACGACCTATTGACTAATAAAGGTTAAAAGGAAGTTGTGTCATTAGAGCCATAAATCCCTATGTTGAAACTAGTGTGATCATGTAGCTTGTGATAAGGCTATGTCAAAGTATAGACATGACCATGTTAGGTGAAGTTAAAGACTAGTTGAAATCTTTGTGTATAAATATGCCCAAAATAAATCATGTTGGTGACCGTATTGGATGCATGCACGATTGTGCAAACTTGTGACATGACTATATTGAATAATTTTCATTGAACGATGTCAAGCTTGGTCATAGGAGTGCAAAAGATCACTTTTGATTTTCAAATGATATCATGTGAGAAAAAAGTATGATCTCAACTAGTTTTCTTATAGTTTTTTAAAGGTTATTATGATTATCATATAACTATATGAAGGATGCCAAATGTAAAGAAAGTATTCTATGAAGTGTTATTCCATCCAAATGTATTCAAGCTACATTCTTCAAATTTCGGTATATTCATAAGAGTTAGCTTATAAGTTTTAATTGCATATTACTCTTTATACATTATTCTATATATTTGGCATGAGATTCACATTATTTAAGTTGGATTTCAATCTTTATATGTTAAACTAGTGTATAAATAATTTGAATTGCATCTGAAAGCAACTTAAGATCTTGATAAGTAGCATTAAATTGTAAAAGTTTAAGTAACACTCATAAACTACTTTGATAGTAAAATTCTTATATGGCTTATACTTATGGAAAGAACATAGGTGGTCAACACTAAATATTTATAATCTTCTTCATTATTTTCTTATCTTTTTCTTATTATTTTCTTGAGCTTAATTATTTCACAAAATTTAGTGAAGCGTAATTTACCCCTCTCTTGAATGCTTACAAGACAATGTACTATATTTTATATTAAAAAATTTGTTTAGAACTTTAATTTTTAATTCTAGTTAGACATTATTGTATTATTGTAATTCTAAATTTTATTATTTTAAAAACTTTAATTTTTTTCCCAAAGTATATTGTCTTCTTTTCCAACAAAATATATTGTAGCTTGATAAGCTGAGTATATTATGCTGAAATGGATAACTTTAATTTCTTTTCGGGTTAATTACTTTGAACCCCATAACATTTATCATATTTAACTAAGTTATCTTTTATTTTTCAATATTACACTAAATCATTCTTGATGTTACCCTCATTACACTAAAAATTAATTCCAATGTTAAAAAGGTCATTTTTTTGTTAGTTAAAAAGTCATTTTTCGTTAGTTAAAGGGAACCTAGTAAAAAAATGAGTTTTGTATTTTATTGGATTAATTACTTTGAATTCCTTAATGTTTGTCATATTTAACTAAATCGTCTCTTACTTTTTAAAATGTTATATTAAATCATCCTTTATGTTTTCCTCGTTATATTAAAAAGTCATTTCGACATTCATATGAATTTAATGGAAAAACTATTTAGTATAACAAGACAATTGTGCAGGGTTTACAGTATAATTCTAAAACATGAGGGATGAGTTAGAAAAATATATCAAACATTAAAGGGTTTATAATAACTTTTCATTTCTTTTATAGTATAAACACAAAAAAAAAAAGGGAGTTACTATAAACTCTGACGATTGACATATTTAACTAAGTCATCTATTGCGTTTCAAAATTACACTCAAAACCCCCTGATGTTTGCCTCGTTACACTATTTAATCCTTTCATCATTAAAATAGAGTATATACCGTTAGTTAAAGGGAGTCTGGTCAAAGTAAGCTAAGTTTTTTTTAAATGACCAAATTACCCTTTTGAGTCATTAGGGCTTATTAATGGAGGGAAATGAGGGAAACCAAAGATATTCATTAGGGCTTTGAAAGTGAAAAAATTGAAATTAGTTATGAGAGCTGCAACAGCGAAAAAATTGAAATTTACTGGGGAGAGAGTTGTGCGAGCTGGAATAGTGAAAGCATGATGTCTAGAGGAAGCAATATTGTTGGAGATGGAAGAGAAAGAAGGTACCATAATAGGTTGTGTGCATGTGGAAAAAGGTATGCCATAAAAATTTATAAGTCGGTGGAGAATCCAAACAAATTTTGTCAGTCTAAGATTGATGGGGTTTGTGGACGGTGGTTAGGAAAGTGTACCACAATTGAGACATTTAGTTATGCATGGATAAAAAGTGTAGATAGTCCACCACTTAGATAGAGACAAGTAGATTCAACGGTTATTTGAAAGTTATGAATGATGAGGTTGTGCAACTCAATGAAGATAATTTGAGAATGTTGTTAAAGATCTAGACTATGGAAGATGGATTGAATTACTTGAGGACTTTTATGATAACTGCATCGATGTTTATTTTAGTGATTTTTTTGTTGTATTGGTGTTATTACTAAATATTTAGGCTTATTATCGGGTGAGGTTATGAAATTGAATGTAATAGGTATAGGATGAGGACGTAGAAATGTCTCAATTATGGTGGATTTTGGTTGTAATGAATATGGACACCTACTATTATGAATTTTGACATGTAATGGAAGACAATAGTAGTTTTGTATCTTTACGAAACGGTTGAATGATATTTTTTTGTTATTTAGTTTTGCAATGAATGGTATTCTTTTATGATGGAAATGGTTAATATTTAGAGTGACAAACTAAGGGCTCAGTAGTCCATTAGTTTGTGTTCACAGGAACTGAGTAATGTAATAGTTTGTGTCCACAGGAACTAGCTAATGTAATAGTTTGACTACGCAGGGACCAGGTAGTGTGAATACGCATGGACTAAGTAGTGTAATGGTTTTGACTGAATTCTTGAAGAACATCCACCAATGTTATAGGTTTATCCTAATAAGGGAAATTTTGGCACAAAAACAATACAATTTCAAACCAACCAAGCACACAAACTCTAATTCATTAACAAAATGATTCAAATTATGGTAATTATATATTATAAGTATGATAATTTAATGTCAATATACTTAAACATTATAACACTAATGTTTCTTATGCATTATAATACAAAAGTACATTGACCCAAAAAATATGCAAGTGCCATTAGCACAAATAAAGAATGTCAAAATTATCATTTCTTCATTTACATTGCAAAAAAAAAAAAAAAGGCTATATGATAAAAAAACTATTCAAAAAGTATAATGTCTTATTCCAAACTAGCTTCAAGATGTCTGATGTTGGCTTTTGGCAGCCTATCATTCAAATTAATGACTTGAGGTTGCAGGCCTTCTTGGTCTTCTCCTACCTCCATATTGACTAGTATTCTGCATTAAGCAAACAAAATTATTACTTGTTCTTTAACAATCACGAAATAAATGCAATGTAATATTTAAGGTACCTGGTTACTAGTATCACCACAAGTCCTCTTATTGTGTCCTTTCTTCCCATATTTCTTAAAAGTAACAATGTTATTATTGGTCTTATTGCCTTTTGCTGGTCTTTCTCCTTCTTGCCTTATTCTATTTCTCTTTGGCCTTCCTGGTTTTTTCTTGATATGTGGTGGTAAAGTTACTTGGCTTTCATCATCAGGTTCAAAGTCCACATCATGCATTGGAAGTATCACACCATTGTATGCCATCAAATAAGTTTCAACTGTGTAAAAATCATCATAATACTCTTAAATATTCTCTTTGTTATAGGCAATACATGTTGTCTCATGCTTACAAGACAACCCACTTATATCCCATGAATTACAGCTACATGTTTTCTCCCTCAACTTTACAATAAATTCCACCTTTCCATTAGTAACTTCAAATTCTTCATTTACATCGGGAAAAAAAGTACACATCCTTCACTCTTTTAGGAGAGCATTAAGTGCTTTTCTTGCATTAGGGTCACTCTACCCTCCTAAGAAGATCGTTTGGCATACCTTTTTTACAACCTCCCCATGCACTTTTACCTCACAACATCCAATAGATGGACTATAGGTAACCCCCTTATCTTGTTCACCCAATTATTAAAGGATTTTGTCATATTATTAGTGGTGTGTTGTGTTCACTTTTATCTGCTGCCTTGTTTGCATGCTTGCTCCAATATTCTTTAGGAATCTTCATAAGCCACTTCCAAGGTTTTTCATAATCAAGATTCTTGATTTCTCTCATTCCTTTCCAAAATTCAAGTTCATGTGATGCCCTTACAACCCTTCAATATTGTTTTCTCAATGATAACCCTCTAATTTTTTTTGTATGTTTATAAACATGTGTCTAACATAGAATCTATGGGTAGATTCAGGGAATATGGTATCCATAACATAAATTAATCTTTGCATTTGTGTACAATTTTAGATATTAGTGTGAATCATACAATATAAGTAAAAAATAAAAAAAAAATCAATAATTTAAAGACATACATTTTGCCTATCTGACATTATTGTCAATCTATCCCAATTATAATCTTGAAGAGCATCCTTAAGCGGGTCACAAAACCACCTCTAATTTTTTGCACACTTAGCTTGCATAACTGCAACAATAAGGGGGAAAACCCCTGTATTCCCATCCACTGATACTGCACTCAACAAATATTCACCATATCCCCCTTTTAAATGATAGCCATCCATGCCAATGAATGGTCTACATTCATCTCTAAACCCATCAATCATCCTCTTATAACATACAAATATCCTAGAAAACCTTATAGGATCATCTTTGGAGTTCCTTTCAACTGGTTCAAATTTAACCACATTGTCAAAATTAAAGTGCATGATATTTTCCATATATTTCCTAAGGTGTCTAAAACTCTAGCTATGTGTTCCTTCATTTTGCATCCTTGCCTTAACTTTAGCCCTATACATCTACCACATAAGAACCTCTACTGTCTATTTATTTATCAAATTGAATGCCATCATATCATAGTTCATATTTGGATCAGTTTTCAGTTCATCCAATAGTTTAAAAGTGACCCATGAGGTGTTAGATGTGGATTTTTGTTGCTAGATAGCCTAAAACATGTATGCTTACCATTCATGGTCTTAATCATGAAGGTTGTGTTGTCATGTAACACTGAGGCATGGATTCTAAAAGTGCAGCCTGGTGCAATACACTTGCATGTGACTCTGTCATTGTCATTTTTAATTTTTTTTTTAACAAATACACCATCTTCACATCATAATCAGCTAAAGCCTCTTTATACACATTCACATCCTTAAATACATTCCCAACTTTAAAAATAATATCCCCTACCCCATCCCACTTTCATTTATTGGTATAAACAACATCATAGTCTAAACTCTATTTCCTCATCCTTATTTTTTCCCCACTAACTTCAACATCTACTACCTCATCCTCATCCAATTCACTTTGCATCATATCCCTCTTTTCATTATCAGAATTGAGATCACTCAAACCATCATCATCATTCATAAGTCCATAAAGATCATTTGCTTTATTTAAACTAGTATCACTATCCTCCTCTCTCTCATTATTTGTCTCACTCACTTCTCCACCTTGCTGCATCCATTCCTCATCATCATTATCATATAAGATAAACTCATAATCACTAAACCCACTCTTAGCTACTTTAGCATCATTAACTACCATGCTACTCTTCCTAAGTCCTTTACCTCCCTTAGCATTGCTGCCTCTCCTTTCATGTCTCTTGCCACTACTACCACTTCTCTTAGACCTACTAATACCTTTACCCCTACCACTATAAGCTTTAGTACCAGTATTTGTAGTCCCAACATGCCTCCTCTTGCCACTAGACCTATTCCTTTGGTTAACAGTGGGTTGAGATTGTTCATTAGGCTTATTGGGGCTAGTAACATTGGGTTGAGATTATTCATTATGCTCATTTAGGCTAGTGACATTAGGCTCAGTTGGGCAAAGGTAATTGGCCTTATATTATACATTAGCCTCAAGTGGCCTAAGGTCATTGGGCTCATCTTCCACTTCTGGTCATCAAGTTCAAGTGGGGTCAATGGGCTGAAAGTCAAATTTCGGTTCATCATGTTCAGGTGTTTAATTAGGCTCAAACTCAAAATTCTGGTTCATTGGGCTCCACTGTGTCATTACACTCATTTGTGTCTCCAACCTCACTTTGACCCAGAAGGAACTCAACCTCACTTACCTTACTAAAACTAAAACTAACATTAACATCAATCTCATCTTGGTCTTGACCCTTATTCAGCCCATCAAACCCCACATTACCCTCATTGCCACATGTTCCTTAGCATCATTAACCATACTAGAACCCATATTCTACTTATTTCCTACATTCACCCTACTAAAACTTATATTACCCTCAGTAACCCCACTGTAACCAACTTTAACATCAAATGACTTTAGTGGCACTGTGTCCTCAGTTATATAAATAGGTATGTTAGGGTTTTCTTTATAGAATTGAAACATAGTTATAATATCTTCATCTCTAACAATCTTAAGACCATTGCCACATGCAATAATTTAGAATTAGACATAATTTAGGGAAATAACCTAAAGCAATCACCAATTAAATCCAATCTAGTATACCTATAAGGATTCACAAATAACTTCTACTTCAGTTCCTCCTCATAATTAAAACATAAAATGTATTCCTCAGCCAACAACATTTGTATTCAAATAATTAACAAATTATTCATATTTCCCCTTTTTTTAGTTGCATACATAACTTTTCATTTTAAATAAGTACAAAATAACTTTGTTTACTATATACATATGCTAGGACCACTAAAAAATGACTTTCAATATTTTAAAAACAAAATCATGTCTTGGAATACACATTAATAACAACTACTGACCTTAAAATTTACATGCATTGTCTAATAATGAAAAAAATCTATAACAACATATATCTTTAACAATAATCTATTTTTTTTTAAAACATGGATGAACCATATACATTTTGTTTTCCTATATTTGTTGCACTTTAAATTGCGACTTTGCTTTATGCTTTTTCCTTGCTTCTTCCCTTTTCTTCTTTTAGTAGTTTTATGTAGCACCAAAACCCACAAACATTAAAAAAAAAAAATTCACTACTTTGTTAGTAAGTAATGTGGGATTTTTGAAAACTAAACATTCGATTTTTAAAAATTTGAAGAATGAGTGAAGGCGAGTGTTTTTTATATAGAGGGTTTATGTTTTTCAAAGCTCTGTTTACTGCCCCTAGTGTTTAGATTTATATATGAGGGCACAGTTGCTATTTCATAAGAATTTAATGGGCAAATACCTGGTTTATAGGTGAAAGGACTAAACAGTGTAACATGACAAATGTCAGGGGATTTTACTTGTAATTTTGAAATGTGAGGAATGACTTAGTTAATATGCCAAATGTTAGAGGGATTATAGTAATTATCCCAATAAAATAAAATGAATCAATATAGGGATAATTACTATAAACCTCTGATGTTTGTCATATTTAACTAAGTAATACCTCACTTTTCAAAATTATAATATAGACCCCCTTATGATTGCTCTGATAGTCATTCCATCGTTAAAAATGAGCATATATAGTTAGTCAAAGAGGAATCTGGCCAAAATAAATTTTGTATTTTATTTTAATCATAAAAATACCCCTTAAAACCACCACAACACCATAATCATTCTTTGTGTTCCCTTTCCTCAAAACCACAAATTATCCAAACAAAATGTTTTCTCATTCCTAATTCTTCTTTTTTAACTTAAATTTAATCTTCAAATTTTTCTCCTCTCTATTTTTTCCAATTCAATCTTCAATTTTAAATTAAAACTCTAACCCTAACTCACTATTGCTCTTATTATTTTCATCAAGTGATAAAGGTGGAGCTTTAGTGTGGTGGAAAGGAGTGGTAGAGAAGAAGAAAGAAGTCATCACTGTTGGAAAAAAGCCGTCTGAGCCCTTTCGCCATGCCATTATTCTTTTTCTCTCTCTCTTTAAAAAATAATAAATGAAGAGAAGTTTCTTTCTCATCGGATTTGGATTACTGGATTTGGATTACTCCATGTTGTGTTCCTCCTTAACCTTCTTAGTAACAACATTAACCTGTAACAACTCAGCTCTAGGTTCAACGGGCTTTAAAACATTAAATTGTTCCACATCTTTAGGCGAATCTAGTTTGAGATGCTCCTTATCAAGATTCCCTTGATCATTATTTAGAGTATGCACCTCAAGACCTGCAATAGGCATGGTTCCATTTGGAACTCTGTCATCAACATCTTTACCTTCTTTCTCATAATTTGATGTGACACCATTAGTCAGGGAAGAACCAACATCACCAATTACAAGATCAACCTCAGATTCAGGAGAACATACATTGTGGACAAGATCAAGGTTGCATTGATATCCGCAGTGTGAGTAAAATCATCGGTGACATCAATAAAAACATATAAGGCATTGAGATCATCTTCCCCATTTTGTTTCCTGTTGTCATTAACCTCATTGCAATTGCAATCAACATAAGATGTCAGCATATCCAATCCACACTTATTCTTCTTTTCACTGGTTGGCAACAAATTTGGTTCATCTTGTGGTGAATCTTTTCTCTCCTTGGCTCCATTAAAACTCTAGATTTCTCCCTCATTATCCTTAGGTACTCCTATGTTTCCTATTTCTTTCTTCTTTTGTTTTTTGAATTGTAGTTTTGGTTTCTAGACATTACTTTTCATCTTAGATTCGTTCATCTTTTATCCCTTTTTATTTCGTTTCAAACATTGCATTTCGTCTCATATTCGGTGATCTCAGATGCGTTCATCTCATATCTATTCATCTATTCTTCATTTTTATTTTGTTTTTTTGGTTCTTTGACTAATTATTTATTTCTCCACATTCATTCAATTTTTATTTTTATTTTCTGAATGTATCTATCTATTTCTCTTGACATTGTAATCCGCATAATGTATGGACATTCATGCTATCTCCAAAGCCTTCAGAACTCTTTGCGTTCATATTTGCTTTTGTTCTTGTTATTCTATTCGATTTGTGATTGGATCTCAAAGTTGCTGATTTGAATTGTCCTGGATTGGATTTGAATTTATGGTTTTATTTGGTGTTTGAGCTGTAAAGTTTAAGTTTATGGTGTTTGAATATTTATGAATTAAGGTGGAATAGAGAAAATTTTATTTGTGTTGAGATTGAATTTAGCTTATTGTTTTATTTTCTTTGCATCCAAACAATGTTGTGTTTGTAAATTGTTGTGCTGTAATGTTGGTTTATTTATTTTTCTTTATTTGAGTAAAATATTTTAGAGGATTTATTGATTTTTCTAGGTTTGTTAACGTTTTTGAGTTTGTTGATTTTTGAAATTATTGAAGAATTTTTGTTTGGGTTTTTTTGCTAACTACTTTTATATTGGTGTCTATTAGCTATCATGTAGTTAGATTATGTATAAAATGAAAATTTAAGATGAGAGTAAGAGTATTATTGACATTTCATATGATTTTAATAAAAAATTTAATGAACGACTATTCAGTATAACGAGACAAAAGTTAAGGAGTTTATAACATAATTTTGAAACGTGAGAAATGACTTAATTAAATATGACAAACGTCAGAAGGTTTATAATCATTATCCTATCAATATATATACATAAAAGTCTGACTAAAGTTATTATATTGAAATTTGTCATTTGTACACTTAATTTTCTTTTCAAAAAATAAGTAATTTGAAATATTTAAATTATTTAATTTTAAAATAAAAATTTATTTAATCTTCTACTAATTATAAATGGTTAATTACTATAACTTTGACGTTTATCTTATTTAATTAAATAATTTCTTATATTTTAAAATTATATTATAAGTTTTCTAGCGATTATCCGTTATATTGAATAATCCTTCTGAGGTTAAATATGAGCATATAATATTGGTAAAAAAAATTTAGTCAAAATATTTTATTTTAATGATGAAAGTACCCTCGATTTGCCCAGCCTATCCTTCTTCGTCCTTTAGAATTTGACACTGCAAAAAAGTGGAAGTAAAATGTAAAATTAATAATTACAAAATTTCCATCTATATATTCATTATATTTAATATATAATTATAATTTAATTTCAATTTATATTTATATTTTTTATTTATATATATTGCTACTTCTAATATATATAGTAAATATATTAATATTGTTATTAATTAATATTTAATAAATTAAAATTAATATATATATAAATTAATATTTAATACCTTAACACACACACACATATATATATATATATATATTATTTTTAATTAATAATTAATAATTATTATATTATTCTATTTTTATATTATATTCATATTTTTATTTTTAATTAATATATATTATATAATTAATATTAAAAACTTTTCAATAAGTAAATTTGCAACTGAATCAATTATTTGATTCGGTGTTAATTCAAGAACTCACTCTTTTAAATGAGCAAAATTCATATTCAAGAATAAAAGCAACAAAGAGTGAGTTTGCCTAGAAAAAACAGTTCATTATTCCACTTGACAAGATATTGCAGATGAGAACGAAACAGAGAGTGAAAACGGCAAATCGAGATTCCATGTCTTCTAGATTGGCTTTGCCTGAAAAAAACAGTTTATTACTCCACTTGAATTCACTCTTGAAATGGATTTTGTTCTTATCACCAACGCTGGTCGCTGGAGTTATCGAGTGGAGTACTGGTTGGCTGTGATTTCTGGCTGCGGCGGTGCTAGTTGAGGAGGCAGTGGGTAAGGTCGACGAGTCTCGTGGCGGCGGCGCCCATGGCCGCTGCTGCTACCGATATTGCCCATGGTGATGATGAATTGTAACAAATCAAAAGGTGGAAGGATGGAGCCCCAAAAACCCATGGTGATTCCATCCCCTCTCCTTCTCGATCTTTTCTCTTTTTTTTTTTTTTTATTGATATTTTATATGAATTTAATATAAAAAGTTAATTGAAAGACTGTTCAATATAACGAGATAATTTTAAAAGAGTCAATACGCTTCGAGCACAAAAACCTGGTGGACTCCGCTTACAACTTTCTACTACAACATGGCTACATCAACTTCGGCGTCGCGCCTGCTTTTAAAGAGGCGCAAATGGCGAACCATGAGCGGGGTCAGAGAGCAAACGTTGTTGTCATAGGTGCGGGTCTTGCAGGACTAGTCGCGGCGAGACAGTTAATAACCATGGGTCTTAAGGTAGTGGTTTTGGAAGGTAGGCCCGCCCTGGTGGTCGTATTAAAACGAGGAAGATGAAGGGTGATGGGGTGGTGGCTGCGGCAGATGTTGGTGGAAGCGTTTTTACTGGAATAAATGGGAACCCACTGGGAGTTCTTACAAGGGAATTGGGTTTGCCTCTTCATAAGGTTAGAGATATTTGCCCTTTTGTATTTTCCTGATGGGAAGGCTGTAGATTCGGATATTGATTCTAAAGTAGAGGTCTCGTTTAATAAGGTGTTAAATAGAGTCTGTAAGCTTAGGCAGTCTATGATTGAGGAAGTCTGTTGATGTTAACTTAGGAACCCCGCTTGAAGCTTTTAGACATGCTTATAATGTAGCTGAGGATCCACAAGAAAGAATGTTATTGAATTGGCATCTTGCAAATTTAGAATATGCAAATGCTTCGCAAATGTCTAACTTGTCTATGGCATATTGGGATCAGGATGATCCGTGTGAAATGAGAGGTGACCACTGTTTTATCCCTGGAGTTAATGATACTTTTGTTAGAGAGCTTGCTAAGGACCTGCCCATTTTCTATGAGCGGGCTGTGGAGAGTATTAGGCATGGAGTTGATGGAGTTATTGTTTATGCTAACGGGCAGGAGTTCGGTGGTGACATGGCACTCTGTACAGTTCCATTGGGTGTGCTTAAGAAGGGATCAATAGAATTTGTTCCTGAGCTTCCGCGAAGAAAAAAAGATGCAGTTCAGAGATTAGGATATGGGCTGCTAAATAAGGTGGCTCTGTTGTTTCCCCATAATTTTTGGGGAGGAAAGACTGATACATTTGGGCATTTGACAGAAGACTTCAATATGAGGGGTGAATTCTTTCTGTTTTATAGTTTCTCTTCTGTTTCAGGAGGTCCTCTTCTAATTGCTCTTGTTGCTGGGGAAGCTGCAGTTAGGTTTGAGATGATGTCTCCAGTAGAGTCTGTTAGAAAGGTCCTGGAAATTTTGTGAGGCATTTTCCATCCACAATGGGTGGTTGTTCCAGATCCAGTTTGGGCAGTCTGTACTCACTGGGGGAAAGATTGCTTCACATATGGGTCTTATTCTTCTGTTGCAGTTGGGTCTTCAGGGGATGATTATGATATTCTCGCTGAGAGTATTGGTGATGGAAGAGTTTTCTTTGCAGGAGAGGCGACAAACAGACAGTATCTAGCAACGATGCATGGAGCTTTTCTAAGTGGAATGAGAGAGGCTGCTAACATATTTAGAGTGGCCAAAAGGAGGTCCTTGGCTTTGACTGATAAAGTAAATAATGACACTGAAGAATATGATGATTTAAGTAAATTATATGACACCCCAGACCAGACATGACATTTGGGAGCTTCTCTATACTGTTTGATCCAAGGTCAGGTGATGGTGAGTCCCTTTCATTGTTAAGAGTCAAATTCCGCGGACCAGAATTGGAATCTTGTTTCCTGTGTCTGTATGGATTGCTTTCCAGGAAGCAGGCCATTGAACTGAGTGAGTTAGATGATGGTGGAAAGAGAATGGAAACTTTATATAACAACTTTCAGGTAAGGTTGGTTGGGAGGGAAGGTTTACCATATGCTGTGGATTCACTTATCAAGCAAGTCAAGGGAGCTAGATCCTCCTGAGTATTGGAATCTGAGATTGCTGCGGAGCATGGAAACAAAGCTCACTGATTTGGTCTTCGTATCAGCCAAGATGGTTAAACTTGACATTATCTTGGAGCTGGATTGGTTAGACTTATAGGGTCAATCATATGGGGGTGATGTTCAATGTACTTCCAAATTGATTGAGTCTTTCGGGCTGTAATCCAAACATTGATTTGAGCGTAATATTTGCTCAAGGCAGAACAAGATTTTAGTCCACTATTCATAATCAAGAAATTATTGTAGATATGGGAGTTTTGGAACAAGCGGTTCAATTGCTTACAAAATATTTTGCGAGGATTGAAACTGATTCTTTAGAATAACATTTATTTTTGCTTCAGTAAGTGCCCGAATTTCTGGTATTCATGAATACAAACACACAGAAATGAAGCATAAATTTTCGGTTCAACAGTTAGATTTACATGGCCCATCATTCATTTTATCAAATATTTTACTTTGTCAAGAAAATAATACAGTTACACAAATCATGTTTTAACATTTTATCTATGCAAAATCGCTATTATTTCAGGTCAGAATGCTTACCAAACGGCTCTGACACCAACAAAAGAAAAAATACATGACTTCATGTAGTCAAATATTTATCATCCTCTATCCCATCATTCCTGTGAGGAGAATTTTTTTTCTGTTCTAAGACAAATATTTTATTTTTTTTTATTATTTTTCAATTATATTTTTTTAAAAATAAAATTTATTAAATTATAAAATAAAAATTTTTAACAGTATTTTTACACACTATTATAATCATTTTAACTCATTTCTTTATATATTTATTGTAATTTGATGAATGCATATAATTATTACTCTACGAAAATATTGTTTTTTCGCATTTTTCAATTAATAAAATTTTATTATCAAAGTGAAACTGTATTTTTGAAATTTGAAGATTTAAGGATTTAAGAATTTATGAGAAGTTGTGTTTTTGTAGAAATACTTCTAAGTTCGATTCTCTTAAATTGTGTTTATAACATATGCCTCTTCTCAACTTGTGTTTTAGATTTTTATGATGAAATAATATAAGATCGAAGTTAATTTTGACAAAAAATTTAATTTTGATGAAAATTATTTTATGACAAAAAATATAAATTTAAGAGTAAATTTAATGAAAAATTCATTTTGTTCTTTATTGTCACTTTAAAACAAATTTATGAATTTATTTAGTACAAATTTAGGGATTTATTTGGCACTTTCGCCCATCCTAAATCCATTGTCAAATTGCAGAGAATTGTTTTTCCAGCTAAACTTGCAACTCATGCGCTATCGGCAATATCACGTTAAATCTGATTACTGCGTGGGAAGTTATCTGTCTATTATTGGAGATTGCCACTTTATTAGAATTTATCTGCGTATGCGTGTTAGGAGTTGAATTACTCCCCCATGACTAACATTGAGATTTTAAATGTTGTGGATAATTATTATTATTATTATTATTATTATTATTATTGTGAATCTTGCGTATGAATGATATGTGAAGTCATGTTGAGTTGGGTTAGCTACCTCCCAGATGAATTGCTCTATGCAGGATTCATTATGGATTGTTGATGAGAAATGTATGATGTATTGAACGCTTTAAAAGGCCTTGGATGAACAGTTCGGATAGTCTTAATTCTCTAGTGCCGGCAGCATATCCTAGGCATGATCCTCATGAAATAGACATTTTAGCTTGTTTTTAGCTGGTCATAAATGTTTCGCTGAAGCTTCTACTGTTGAAGACTTGATTTTAAAGCTTCGAATTTAATTGTTCATATTTTGATCAAATATCTGCCCGCATAATGTAAAACAATATATTCTAAATCCTGACATTCCCTTCTAAATAATTTTCCCATGTGAGAAAAAAGAAAAAAACGATTGACAAAATTGAATTGTTACCATAGTCAAACAAGTTGGTCGTGAGCTTAAACAAAAAGTCCAACGCAAATGAATCATTTGTAGTGCTATTGAAAAGCCTCGAACTAATTACTTACTAGAAGCACCTAGTATCGTTTATGCCAAGCCAACAACTTTTTCCCCCAGAAATTTGTCAATCTTATTTCTGACGAAAAATCTTTGTTATCCAATTAAATAACTGCGTGCCATTGAATCCATACATACTCCCAATCCATGCGTTTCTAATTTGTGTAGTCTCCGCACCCAACTAGTTGACAGTGACGAGGAGATCTCTATGAAAAAACTCGTACAAATACCTCAACCCCAAGGGAAAAACCAGCTACAAGAACTTCACCTACAACAACATAAGAACACATTAAAATGTTGATGCTAATGGCCATATGCAATCTTTCCATCCATCCAAGCTGTAGACACTCTGAAATCTAAGATTCTCTACCACAATAGAAGGAACTAAACACCAACATCAACAACACTAAATCCTCTATCAGCAGCATAATCCACGAAGCTATAAAGTGGCACCACACTCTCACCGTACCTCACGAACCCATCTAGTTCCTTCTTAACCTTAGTTCTCAGCTCTTCTGCTAATTCCATTGCCTTCTCAATCCCATATACACCTACATAACTCTTCTCTTTCTTTTTCTTCCTCTTCTCATCTTCTTCATTCATCATTTTTGCTTCCAATACATCATCAATGACTCGATACAATAATCCAACTGCTCTTCCATATCTCCTCAATCTGTGTATTTCATCATCTTCCGCACCAGCCAATAGTCCTCCACACACTGCAGAGCACTCGCTCGTTTCACCAAATTTTTTCTCTTGAATGAACTCTACAGAATTGGGGTTACCTTCTAGGTTAAGGAACTGACCAGCAGCCATTCCTGTTGAGCCTACAGCACAAGCAATCTCAGCAATCACACCGAGAAGCTGTGGCTCTGGAACAACGTCTGGGGGGGTGTTGGAGACAATGTGGCGGAATCCAAGAGGGAAGAGTGCGTCTCCAGCAAGAATTGCCATGTCAACACCATAGACTGTGTGGTTTGAGGGCTGGCCCTGCCGTGATGGGTCATCATCCATGTAAGGAAGGTCATTATGTATCAATGAAGCCTCATGAACCTGTTAAAAGCAGGGTATACCGCTCAATCAGAATGCAAGGTATGTGGAAAATTGTATTGCATAGTTATAACAGTTATAGCATTTTCTGAAAGCAACATCTTTAACAACAGCTTTAAGCCTTGAGGCTGGAATCAGAATCAGCACTCTTGGGAGCCAATTCCAATTTCACTGTTTCATTTTGCAATGGAATCAAAATTAAATCATGCCAAACCACCCAATCCTCAGAGCAATAAACAGATACTTGGGATCCCATAATTAGATTCCATACTAAAGATTTGCAATTGACAAGCAATTAAGTGGGAAGTCGATCTAATAATTGTAGGAAATTCCCCAATAGCGTCTCAGTTTCTATCATTCACTTTAAATTATTTATCAAACAATTGTAAGAACTCGAAATCGAAATTAAGGAGAGACGAATGGAGAGTTAACCATTTCAAGAGCACAGGCAGTAGGGAATGCAGCAAGGCGGTTACCACCAAAGAGCTCACAAGTGGCAATACCCAAGACCGGTGGGCCCCGCTTCGCTCCCTTAGCGAGAGCGGAATACCTCATGGCTTCATAGATGCGATCTGGTTACTGAACCAGAATAGCCTGGTCTAGCTTCTGGTTGATCTCTGCTACCAGAGTCGTCCCATAGGTTTTTAGATCGAAATGGGTGGATTTTGTTTGGCTTGAAACCGAAGAAGAAGAACGAATTGATAGACGAAGTTTCGAGAGGCGCAGATTAGGAGGTTTTCTTGGAAGGTAGCAAAGGGCTGGTGATGATGACGATATAACCGAAGAGAAGAAAACCATTCTTTGATGTTAGTTCGAGGAACTGTAATTATTATGCCTTTGAAGAACGATAAAGCATTTAATGGCAGAAATGTGGCAATGTGAATTATGATTTGCTGAATTGAAAGGAACGGTGGCCTGCTAGTAGCCTTTGGTGCCGCACAGATGGATTGGGCGTGGAGCTAGAATACTGTTGGCATAAAGACTAATTTCATCACTGAACTATTTTAAAATATTCAGTTAAGGACATAATTAATTAGATGATTGTTTCAGCGGTTAGTTACAATTAATTCGTTGATTTTTTTTCTCTTGCTATTATACTAAACAATCCTTTAAGTTTATATATTATATTAAAGTATCCCTGTGGTTTTATTCCTCTCAACTTAGATGTCTTCCATTAAAATCTCTATGGAATTACTATAAAAAGTCTACAATCCCCTTCATTTTCATTTTAATTTCGTTTTGCAACTCCGCTACCGTCACCAAATGGGGATGTGCAATTAGTTCATATCAAGTCTGAATAAAAAATTCAAATTAAACTAAATTGAATCAAATATAAGAACTTAGTTGAATTAAAAGAATTTAGTTCAATTCAATTAGAGTTTTTAGTTTAGGTCAAATTTTAAAAATATTTTAAAATATTTTTAATATAAATAATAATTTTATAATATCTTTTTCATACAAATAATAAATTTTAATAGATTTTTATGTATTTCAATATAAATAATGAATTTAAATATGTTTGAACTATTTAGATTTGATTTAATATATATTTGAATTTTATTCAGTCCTATCATCAACCACTAAATTCCTCATAAAATATCATCAAAAATTACAACAATCACCTCATAACCATAACAACAATATCACACTCATCTACAATAACATCATATCCAACACCATACCCATCCATAACAACTCACATGAATTTATATCATACAATTTTTTTAAAAAAAGAAAAACTGAAATTCATAATTCTAAATCTCACAAACCTATAATCCTTAATCATAAATCATATATCAATCAACACCAATATAGAAAGGAGGCATGACAACTTGAGATTGACCAAAAATAATTTTAAATCCCTGAAATCCAAAGAAATTTTATCTTTGCCTGCTCTTTTTTCCTCACCACCATAGCTAAACTTGACCCCAATGCTGTCAATGACTTTGTTGACTTCATCTTCATTCGCATCGACCCTTTCTATTAATCTCAACTAAATCTCAATTTAAGAAATTTTTAGCACAAAAAAAGAGAAGCCTCTCATCTCTAAAATTTTCATATTAGCTTCCACTGTGTGACTTAGTTTTGTTTTGTGGAATCAACTCTTAAGATAAGCTCTCAAGAGTGTTAAAAACCCAAAATAGCAAATAAATTAAGAAATTCATGGCAAAGAAATACTTGCTCAAATTGCTACAATTATCTCTCTCTAAAATCCCTGCCGTCACCATCTCTCCTATCTTAATCATTGCCAACACCTCTACTTGATCAAATCATTGCCTCCCTACTCAAATAATTTCTACAATTTCATGTCTCATTTACTTTTTTGTGTTTTGCAGGCCATAATTGAAAGGTTAGATTCAAAGGATTTGGTATGTTGTCTTGCATCAAAATTAAATGAAAGAAATAATAGAGAAAATGAAAATGAAAAAAAAAGAAAGATGGTTGTAGAAGGAGAAAGAAAAAGTTTAGGGATTGTTATTTGTCAAGGAAAATTAAGAAATTTATAAACTATTTTAAGATTTTGGCCAATTTTTTATTGATTAATAAAATATTGCATTAAAAACATATAAAAAGATTTCTTAGTTTAATAAAATAAAGTACTGGGATATTTTAGTATACTACATAAAAATAAAGGACAAATTGGTATAATAGCAAAAAACTCAAATTGTAATAACATAACCCTTATTTTAGTACGAAATTCTTATATTTAACGCATTTAAGAATAAATTGGCTGTAAATCAATGTGTAAACCTCACGTGATGAAAAAAAATATTTTTATATATTAAATAAATAAATAATCTACCATTATTTTACTTAATAGAAATAAAGACTAATTTCAACTCCAAACAATTGTAAAATTGACTAAATAATTATTTTACTGTGAAACTCTTTAAGCTTATTTAAGGATAAATTGGCTATAAAGTAATATGTAAAACTCACACGATGAAAACAAATTATTTATTTATTTATTAAATAAAAAATAATCCATTATTGTTTTTTTTATGATATTTATATATGAAATAGTCAACTATCATCTACTCTCACCTTAACTTCCACCATTACCATCACAGCTACCACATCTCTTGCCTCTTCTCCAAACTCCAAAATTTTCTTTCTCCTCCACTATTACATGGCCACTACAGCTAGGCTAAGTATGGTTTCTAGGGTTTTCCGAATCAAATGAAAAATTAGACCGAAATAAGTATTAAATTGAAAATATAGAAGAAAGATCAAGACCAAATAGGGCTAGAATCAAACCGATATTAATTTAAAATCCGTCTCGATCTTGGTCTTGCTTTAAGAACTGTATCAAGGACCGGAATCGAACTGAACCAAAGAACTGATATTATATATATATATATATATATATATATATATATATATATATATATATATATATATATATATATAATTTTATTAATTTAATATATGTATATGTTATATATTTAAATAAAATATAGAAATTAAATATTGTAAATATATTATATATTTGTACACTTGAATATTACTTAATATAGTTCTTTTTGTAATGATAAAGTTATAGTTTTATTGTTGGCTCTCGGGCACTAAGAAGACAGAGTTGAATTGGTGGCAAATTTGAATTTTAGGAGGAAACACACCCAAATGAAAGATTAGAGAAAAGTAGAAGAAAGATGAACACAAGAGTTTCATAGTGGTTTGGGTATTAATCAAACCTACATCTTCACCCAATTTACCAATTGGGTGTTTCACTAAATTATTAGTGTTTTACAAGCACACACTCAACTTAGTGTTCATTGTCACACCAAACCTTACAACTATTTTCCTAAGACTTACATTCAAACCTTACACAAGTGTTTTAGTAAGGCTAACACTCAAACCTATACAAGAGTCTTTGAAGGCTCACTCTAAAACTGAAACATGAGTTTTCTATACAAAAGCTTACTTTTAAACCTAAACCCAAGGTGTTTAAAGCTCACACCAAACTATGTACAAAGAAATAAAGAGTTAAAGTTAACTTTGCAAGAGTTTTGACACAATCAATGGTTGTTCTCTTGCATTCAAGTCCATTTGGTGGTGTGTTTATAGTCTACTACCACCAAAGAGATGTTGCAAATAAAATTATGCTAGAATTTCCAAAGTATGTTAGACAAATCTAGCATTTAATGTTTATCAGATGAAATTCACGGTCAAGATATAAATTTCGAATCAGGAAATACATTTTGTGGTTAAGACAAGAAATTCGCTGTCTCTATTTCAGATTATGTCTAATGGCTAGTGACACGTGGTAGCTTAATATTTGTCCTTTTAAAAACTAACCGTTGGATCTTTCTAACTGCTCCTAAAAGTTGCAATTGCTACTAACATTTGTGGTTGCTACATAGGTAGTGATGAAGTAGTTGGTTGTTATACCCACAACGAATCAAACTAGAGTTTTAGTTTTCTTATTTTTCTTTAGGTTGTGGTCGTGACCAAAATTCACAGTCAAGATTTTTGAATCTCCATTCATTCGTTTCAAAGCGGTTGAGACTTTTGAAAACAGATTTTCATACTTTGAGTTTTTTGCTTCTAATCATTTCCATTCAACTTTCAATGAAATTTTAACTTAATATCTGCTAGATCAACACTTAAGATTAACATTAGAACCTTTTAATCTATATTGTCAAGATTAAAAGTGAGTCTTGGCTTAGATTTGATCAACCTAGTCTAACATTTATTAATTTTATGCATTCAAAATAAATACTTTTATGTTATAATATGTTCCTTAATATTTAAAATGATAGTTTATATGAATAAAATGGATTAAAATAATTACAATTATGATCTTTGTTAAAAAATAAATTTATAACTGATCCGAAATCAAACTGAAAAAAAATAATCAAATAGCACTGAAGACTGAAACCAAACCAATTTTTGATTCAGTCTGATCTCGGTCCCTCATCCTGTTCGGTCTGGTCCCGGTCCTTTTATTTTTGAAGGACCAATCCTTCGATATGGTACCGAGGTTTTGAAAAAACCCTAGACCCGTCTGAACTATGTTTAGGCCTAACTATAACAAATCAATTTTTGCATCATCCTCTATATCCAATAACTGCATTTTTATACCCTAAATTGTAGCAAATCATGACACCACCATCAACATCTCTAATGCAAACCCATTGTTGGCCTTTAGCATCAAGAAGGGGGGTTGAATTGGTGTATAAAAATTAAAATAAAAAGGTAGAAGAGAAATGAAAACACATGATTTATAGTGATTCCGGTATAATCGACCCTACGTCTACTCCCTAATTCTCAACAATTGGGTAGTCCACTATCTAGCAATGGTGTTTTTAAGCTCACACCAAGCTTTTACACTTGTGTTTTCTAAGGCTCACATAATAACCTTTACACTTGTATTTTAGAGGTTCACACAACAACCTTTACACTTGTGTTTTTCATGCTCACACAACAACGTTTACAAATGTGTTTTCTAGGCTCACACAACAACCTCTATTAGTGTTTTTACAGGCTTACACTACAACATATATAGTTTAGTGTTTATGCTCACACCTAACAAAGACTTAAGGAATAGAAGAAATTGAGTAGCAAAATTGCAAGAGTTTGGTTATAAAGTTGTTAATTCTCTTGCATTTACATCTGTTTGGTGAAGTATTATAGCCTCTACCCACCAAAGAGATGTTGCAATAAAACTGGTGTAAGATCTTCAAAATGTGCTAGACAGATTTTTGTATTAAATGCTTGACAGTCTCAATTCGTGGTCGCTACTACTCATTCGCGGTCACGAAATCCAAATTCCTTAAGGAAAACCTCATTTGTGTCTAACGGCTAGTCCACGTGGCAAATTCTGATTAGTTTACCAGAAAAATGTAGTCGTTGCCTTTCACCTGCTTTCAAAAGTCGGGGTCGCGAGCTTTCTTGTACAGGCCGCGATAGAAGGACGCAAATTCGTCTGCCAAATATGGTCATCTTCTTCCTTATGATTCGTGGTCACTATCAATAATATGCCTCTGCTAAATTTGACTTCCAACGATCTGCTGGAACACCTGTCATGCTGTAGTTGTGGACTTGCTTCCCTTTTGAGTTACTTCAAAATTCACGGTAGTGATTAGGGCATGACACACACCGCCAATTCATCTGCCAATTTTGGAATCCATCTGCCAATTTTGGACTCCATCATTTGGATGAATCACGATCAAGAATGGCTCCACGATTTCACCTGCCTGACTTCTTGTAAGTCTTCTAATGGATCGCGATCGCGAATCGAAGGTAGCGGTCGTAATTTAGAAGACACTTTACATACTTTAAAGATTTTGAGCTATATCTAACTTTCAACTTAGATAATAACTAAAGGCTGCAAAACAACATTAATTTGAAACATTTAGACATGAACAATCTCCTTTGTCAAGATCAAAAGAGGTCCTTGGGGTTAACCACCCTAGTCCAACAATCTCCCCCTTTTTTATTTTGACAACTTAGATTGATCCAAAGTGAAAA
>CATIWR010260472.1:0-32048 GCA_949677035.1 Omphalea diandra | reverse complement strand
CCCCCCTCTCACTCACCCCGGCGCCCCCCCCCCTACCTCCCCGGCGGCGCGCGGGCCGCCGCCCGCCCAAAAAGAAATAAAATTATTAAAGATAAGGAAAAAAATGAAGTAGAAGATTTATAATTGGGAAGTAATGAAGAAGGAAAGAATATTTACACGCATCCTTATTTGTAGTTGGGAAATAATGAAAGATGAAAGAATATTTATACATATCTTTATTTTAAAAAAAAAAAAGGAAAAAAATACCATTATCCAATAGCATAGTGATCGTCATTCAATTGCACAATGGCCAACAAAAAGAATTATTATTATTATTATTATTATTATTAAATGCTAATATATATATATATATATATATATATATATATATATATTGTGAATAGAAGATAATATTAATTGAAAATATTTTAAATTTTATAAATTAATAAAATTATTTTCTTTCCATTTAGCTGATTATATATTTTTTATTGGTGTTTAAAATTTTGTCATATAACAAGCAGCAACGCGAGGTAATCATTCTAGTAATATATCAGTATAAATTCATCTAAATTCCTAATGAGATATGGATTCCAGAGTAAATTAGAAACTTATGAAGGATTTTGTTCCTAAAAGGAAGCAAGAAAGAAGCGGTTTGTTGCCCCGCAATTGGGTTTTTTTATGTCGGGTTTCCTAAATGGTTTGCATGTGTTTCGCTCTCTCGTTTGATCCTCTTCCTAATTCATTTGCAGCAGGCATTGTTATTAAACTTGCGAGTCAATTTGTACAAGTTTACAAATTTATATTTTTTATTCAAGTAAATGAGTTAATTCGTCTATAAAATTATTTTTATAGAAAATTGTGATAAACTCAAGAGTCAATATAATAAAATCGATCAACTCACGAGTAAACTCGCACGAATTTACAAGTTTATTGTATTTATGAAATTTTAAAAATTAGATTTTAAACTTAATTGTATGTATTCATATAATACTCAATTGAAATTTATAGTTATAAATTAAATATTAATCAAATATTGTTATCTAATAATATGATTACAAATTAATTTAAATTTTGTAATCTAAAGTGCAGCTGATCTATTTACAAACCTACATTTTGAACTACTATCATATGTAATAAATAGGTAAAAATTAACTTGTTATCCATGTTGCAATTGAAGTAGGCTTACACCATATGGGTTTGAATCTTATATTTGAAGTGAGTTTACACTAAATAGACTTTAATCTTATATTTAGGGCTTAATCTTTAAATTATAAATATTTATTTTAAATGACTTATTATTTTAAGCTCACTTTTTAATTAATCATATATATTTTATTAGAGGCTTAATTTTTAAATTATATATTTATTTTAAATAGATGACTTATTATTTTGAACTCATTTTTTAATTAATCATATATATATTATTTTTGACCTAATTATCTAAAAAAAATCTATAAAATTTTAATATTTTAACAAATTTAACTAATTTTTAACTTTTTTTAATTAATTCCAAACTTAAGTCTTTAACTGAAATATAGTCTAAGTGGTGGTTAAAAATTAAATCTAACCCACGAAAACTTGATTTAATTTCCATCAGAAAAACCTGATTTATTTTTAACGAGATTATTAAATAGATTTTTCAATTAAATTAAATTTTCAAGTGATAATGTAGTAGCCCAAGCCGATGAAACGAACCGATTTAGCATCTCTCAAGCTCACCATCTCCTCCTGTCTCGTCAGCCATCTGGGACCCATCTAGGAATTGAATGCAATAACATTTTGTCGCATCTGCCTTCCTGTTCTCGCTCTCTATTGTTCGTGATCAACGGAAAAAAAAAAATCTCAATAACTCTTATCAGACATTAATTCACTTCTCTCTTTCTATCATTCACGATCAATGGCCAAAAGGAAAACGATGGCAGATGGGAGGGGTTGTCTTTTTGCGCATGCCTGGATAAAGAGGGCTGCGGTGGCCAGCGTTGGAGGCCTCAGATTCTGAGGAGGTGGTCAGCTATTGAGTGGATAAAGAGTGGTGAGGTGTTTGTCGAATCCCAATAGTAGAGATGAAACATTTGTGGCTTCCATTTTCTTAGGGATTTCAAGTGACAGAGAAGGTAATTTTATCAAATGGAAGACTGGTTGAAGAGAGAAAAACGTGTTAAAAAGAGAGGGAGATAGAGCAGCAAGACTCTAGATTTTTTAAATTTGATTCAAATAGTGTTAGTTCAACAAGCAATAACCTGTTAAACAGGTTGCTAGTAAAGTTATTGAAAATTATTTTTAACTTCAGCAAGTAACCAATCACTTCATTTAATGGTCGAGATTAAAAGTAGATGATAAAGTGGGATGGTAAAAATAAAATAAAATTACTTTGTCCTCTCTAATCATTTTCACATTTTTTAAAAAATTATATTTGATATTTTACTAATTTACATTTTATAATAAATTTTTTTATTTTTATCTTTATTACAATAAATCCACGATATTAGATTAACAATGGTCAAGAATAGATTAAAATTTTAATTATAATTAACAAAAGTAAATATATATTTTAATATATCTAAAAAAAATAATAAATAATTTTTTTTGACAAATTCAATCTTCACTTCCAACCATCCATTTTCATAAGCTATTTAATAATTAACCAAACTCAATTTGTATATGCTTTCCTTTCTTCTTTATTTTTGTGTTGGCCATTTACATGAATCAGCATCTCCCCAAAAAAAAAAAAACACATCAGTCAATTCCCTGGTGCCATATCACATGATTATAAACATCTTTATCATGCCAAATTGCTCTCCTGTTTTTTTTTTTTTTTGTGAGAACAAGAGACAGATGGCCGTTGAAATATTAAGACACGTTAATTTACGTTGTCAAATTGTAGTTCAGAATCAAGCTAGCTGCAATATCTAATGAAAATAAGATTAAAAACTGAGCTTACACCCAATTGTGACGCTTGAAAAGGAAACTAACTATATCATTAATGAAATGTAGAAAACATTTAATTACATACTAATAGAGATTTAAGGTAGTCACTATTCAATTGTCTACCAACATCCAACCGCTCCACCAATGTTTCCCAAAAAATTTTACTAAAACACCAAAAAGGAACAGTTTCATCCTCGTCCACGCTTTATCTGCCCTTCAGTACCCTGTTGGAAATTCGCACTTCCCATACTCTGCATACAATGAAAAAAAAAAATAAGCAAAACAAAAAGATTGGTCCAAGTGTTTTACAAGGCAAACACTAATAAATTAATTTCATGGTCACTGGTGCTCCTCCAATTACTGCACGCCACGTCTGCAGCCATTAAAAGATTCCCCGTCAACATTATGCAGTCACGTGGTTTTTGGCCTTTTTGATGTTTAGGCCTGACATGGGCGCGCATCACTGTCCCCGTACTTGGACGGACTAGCGCCAGCTTTCACTCACCCGGCGCATGTTATCAATGCAGTATACTATTTCTCTATAATAAGCCCAATAAGAAATAAAAGAAAAGACAGTAAGTAGAAAGCAGTGGAAGAGCTAAAATTCATACTTGGTGGTTGGGTGACGACGTACGCTGCGCCACCGAAGTAGCAGGTACCTATCTCCCGCCCTTTCTTCTGGTAATAACTGTTGAAGGCGAAAGAAGCGTGCGCCTCAACCGTGTTCGGATCGTAACAGGTGGCCCCCGGCTGAATCGGATGGCAATCTGCCCCTCCCTCACCGCACGCATAATCTAGAGCTGCCTGCAGCTTCTCTTTTCCAAACTCACGATTCGCCACACACCACGTGTTCCCCGTAGTGCTCTTGGATACTCCGCCATTGATAGGTTGAGGCCCAGTAACCGGAGACCCGCTATCCCGGTAATTCTTGAGGCCGTCCACTGTAAAAGGGATGTCATATACTTTTTCCTCGTTGGGGTAGAAAAGCCCGTAATTGCGTTCGGATGTGGGCCCGTTCTTTTGGTTCTCATTAAAGAGAGCAAACAGATAAACGGTGAGATCTGCCTTTGGTCTTAACGGGGTCCCACCACCAGTGAGAATCTGACGGACGAGATTGCCGTTGTAAGCGGCCGCGTTTTCTACGCTAGCACCTATCTCAATCTCATCACCCTTCGATGGCCAGCCAGTCTCGGTTACAACCATTCTGATGTCATCATATTTCAAAGCAGACATAGCAGCAAAAACGGCATCGATTTGGGCATCAAAGAGACTGAAGTATCTTAACCCGTTACCCGCATCCACAACACCCGGGTTTTCCCTAAACAAAGCGTAGTCTAAAGAAATGACATCAGAGTTTGACTCATAGGCGAAAAACGGGTAGGCATTAACCATGAGGAACGATCCGGTTTGACGGAGGAAATCCAACAAGGGTTTAAAAACGGGTTCGATCAACTCCGGTCGAAAAGCTCCCGCTGAAGACGGGTAAGAAGACGAGAGAGCGCTCAGCGCTATAGGTGAAGAGACTTTAATAGTGGAATGAACGTTAAGTTTCTCAAGCGCTTGGTGGATGTTTTTCATGGCGGGAATCAAGAATTTGGTGGTGTTATGCGGATCCACGAAAACTTCGTTGCCCACAGCAATGGCTTCTATTTGAGTGGAGGGGTAGTAAGCGGCGACATTTCGTTGGACCCATGAGAAGGCAAATGACTGTCGGTTAGCGACAGAGTGAAGAAGTTCGTTAGGGAGATCGACCGTGACCTTAATCCCGGATCCGGATAGCGCTTTCAGAACAGCTGGGTCGGTGTCAAAGACCTTAACTCGGTCAATGCCCTGAGACTTGAGGAGTTGAACCACTTTCACTGCAGAAGGCAGGTTGTTAGCGATTCTCCCGTAGTTTACACCTATTGAGCCAGCATCTGCAAAATGTAGTAGCAGTACATCACATTAGCCCAAAAGCTCAAAAAGAATGCACATCGTCATTTTCCCATTATCATTATATTCTTACCTGCAAAACCGAAAACGGAAAGGAGGAGGAAGAGGAAGGAGGAGATGCAGCGATATTCCATGTCTGGTTCGCAGAGAAACAGAGCTCTATGGAGAGAAATGGAGAGGAATGAAGGACGAAGCAGAGGAGTGGGTGAGGAGGAGTGAGTCGGGTTTTGTCTGTGTATAAAAATAGAGAGGGAAAAGAGAATTGAAGATATCGAGGTGGTGGTGGTGGTGTGACGTGGGACCTACCGTGTCAGACAATGACAATAACAAATGCCATAGTAATGGTAAATGTAGCCGCTGCACAAAACCACGATCTAGCGAGTGACTGAGTCAGTGAGTAACTAGTCTACTGACCACATGGCCCCATACGGCCTCGGTGTGTATGATATGATACTGCTAGTTTACATGGTTCGTGATGTAGAACCTGACTGATGTTGGTTACACGTGTGTTGAGGCGAGAACGAGGAGTGGAGATGGGTGTAATGTGCATTGATAAGTCATGATGATGTGTTGCAGTGGATAAAGGAATTAGGATCGGGGTGAAATTAGGTGACGTGATGGTTTTTACTTTTACTGGATCTGTGAACGTTGAAATATATAGAAAAGAGGGACCCGCGGTTCGGCAATAAGCACAAAGCGCGTAAAATTGTGGGATTAATAGATTCACAACGTTCGGCGTAGCCGTTAGAGCATGCCAAGACACCTATTGTTTTAAGCAACATCATTTTGTGTTTCCTAATCTTGACAATTTCTAAAAAACTTTTTAAAAGAAAATAAAAAATAAAATATTATATTCTTATATAATAATTTTTTAAATAAAAAATTAAAAACTAATTATTTCAATTTTCTAAAATATAACCAATATATAAAAACACCTTTAAATTATTTTTTATTATTTTACTTTACTTAAAATCAAGTGAAAAATATAGAAATTTAAGAAAATAATTATATTATTTTCAATCTAATAACTTTATAAGTTGAGTTTGAATTTCTATATAGTATTTTTTTATTTTATAATTTATTTTTTGTTTGGATTAATTTTTTATATTTTATATTTTTTAATTTTATATACTAAATTTTGATTATAACTCTTCTATATATTAAAAATAAAATGTCTTTTTGTTTTAAATTATTATCATGTCATAATTTTTTTAAAAAATGTTTCATAATGTTTTCATTTGAAAAAAATTATTAATACAAAATTTCATAATTATATTTTCATATTTTTAATTTTAATTTGATATTATTTTATTTTAAAAAATTATTAGTAGAAACAATGATTTTCTAAATAAAAAATGTTTTCTACTCTTAATAATTGAAAACGATTTTTTACTCTTTTAAAAGAAAAAGATTTTCCACTCTTCTCGCTTCACATTTTTTTTATTTCAATAAATATAAATTAATAATTATTTTTACATATTATTTTTTATATTTCTAAATTTTTAATTTTTCATTTATAAAAATATGATTTTTTCATATGAAAATCATTATTATCCCTTTATGGGATTGATTTATAATATTATTAAAGTCATTGATTTGTTTTTCATAATAATTCAACTGAACGCATTTGAAGATAAAAAGGTTGAGTTGTGTTTAATATAACCATCAAGTAGAATGTGTTTCTCGTTATTATACAAAGTTCAATACTCTATTAATATAATTGTATTTCTATAAAAGAAAATTATTTACTTTTTGAATAAGATTCAATATATTTGGTGTCAATATAATTTGTTATAAATTGTAAACTTTAATTTCTTTTAGATGTATTGGTTGTCTTGTATTTGATATCTTATGAATAAGAATTATTTTTTTTCATCTTAAAAAAATCACAAATATTTCAGAATTTTGTATATTTTTTTAGGTAATTACTATAAATCCCTTGACATTTGACATATTTAATTAAGTTATTCCTTACGTTTCAAAATTGTACTATAAATCTTCTCACGATTGTCCCACTATACTAAGTAGTCCTTCTATCATAAAAAAAATAATAATAAGCATATACCACTAGTCAAAGGGAATTTGATCAAAATGAGCTTTCAATTCTATTTTTAATGACAAAATTACCCTTCTAGGATATTGATAGCAATTTAATGGAATGGAAATAAGGGGAAATAAGCATATTTATTAGAGTTAAAAGCAAGTTAAAAATTATAATTTTTTATGAAGGGAGTTGTGCAAGCTAGAACAATAAGCACAATGTTTGAAGGAAGCACAAATTCAGTTGGAACTGGAAAGGAAGTAAGATACCGTAACAAGTTGCGTGCATGTGGGAATAGGTATGCCATAAAAATTCCTGAGTTAGCTAAGAATCTAAACAAGTTGTACTACTCTTGCATAGATAGGGTTTGCAGACAGTGGTTAGGATGACGCATGACAAATGAGACATTCAGTTATGCAGTGACACAAAGTGTAAACAACCCACCATTCAGGTAGAGACGAGAGGATTCATCGGTTTATTTGAAAGTTATGAAAAATGAAATTGTACACCTAAAAGAAAAGAATTTGAGAATTTTGTTAAAGATACAGATCATGGAGGATGGATTAAACTACTTGAGAACCTTTATTTCAGTTGCATTAATGTTTATGTTAGTGATTTTCTTCTGGTGTTAGTATTGAAGGTTTAGTCTTAATATGGGGTAAGTTACCAAATTTAATCTAATTGATAGGAGATGGGGAGGTAAAAATGTCTCAATTATCGTGGATTTTGGTTGTATTGAATATCTAATGCAAAACAATGTTAGTTATGTGTCTTTATGAAGCGGTTTAATGACATTTTTTTGGTATTTACTATAATGAATGACATTATTTTATAGTGACAATGGTTTATATTTCAAGTGACAATATTGTATAATAGTTTTGAAACAAAAGGGCATAGCAGTGCATTAGTTTTGATCCATCGAGACAAAAAGTGTAATAGTTTTGAAACACATAGATGAAGTGATGTAATAGTTTTGAAACACAAGGACGAAATGGTATAATGGTTTTGATTAAATTATTTTAAAAATGTCAACCTATATTCAGGGTTCAACCTTATTAAGAAAATTATGGCACAAAAACAATATAAATTCAAACTAACTTTGTCAACAAATATTAATTCATTAACAAAATGTGACAAATTATGGTAATTATATATTATAAGTTAGGTAATTTAATGTCAACGTACTTAAACATTAAAGCATTATTGTTCCTTATGCGTTACAATAGAGAAGTAAATCGACCCAAAAGAAAATTCTAGTGTCATTTGCCCAAATGAAAAATATCAAAATTAGTATTTCTTCATTAACATTGCAATAAAAACAATTATGTTCAATAAAAAATTTACAAAAAGTAGAATTTCCTCACTTTTTCAAGTATAATCTTCAAGATATCCCATGTTGGCTGCTGCAAGACTGTCCTTTGAGATTGATTGGTTGAGATTGCATGCCTTCCTAATATTTTCCTACCTCTACATTGACTAGTATTATGCATTAAACAATAAAAATATAACTTGATACAATTATGAAATAAAAGCATCAAAATAATTAAGGTGACTAAGAATGAAATAAATGCATGGTTATCCATACAAGTTCTCTTATTGTGCCCCTTCCTCCCACATTTCTTACATGTCATAATACTACTCTTAATCTTACTCTCCTATGGAAGTCCTTAGTCCTTTCCATTCTTATATTATCCTATTTTTCTTAGGCTTTCCAAGTTTTTTCTTTATCTTTGGTGGCAAAATGACCTGGCTTTCATCATTTGGTTTAAAGTCAACTCCAAACATTGAATGTATCACACCATTATATGCCTTGAGATAAGTTGCAACTATGTACAAATCATCACAATAGTTTTTAATATTCTTTATGTTATGTGTAATACAGGCTATTGCATGTTTATATGGCAACCCACTTATATCTTACCACTTGCAACTATAGGTCTTCTCCCTTAACTTTACAGTAAATTTCACCTTTCCATCAGTAACTTTAAATTCTTCATTTCTTCTTAGAAAAAGTGTACATATCTTATATTCTTTAAGTATACCATTAAGTGTAGCAATTAAAAGTGTACAGATCTTATATTCTTTAAGTATACCATTAAGTGTTTTTTTTAGATTTGGGGTCACTCTACCCTCCCAAGAAGACCCTTTAGTATAACTTTTCTATAACTTCACCATGCACTTTTGCCTCACAACATCCAATAGACGGACTATACGGAAATTTTGGTCTTGTTCACCCAATTATTGAATGATTATGTCATATTATTAGTGGTGTGTTCACTCATAGACATTGCCTTAAATGCATGCTTATTCCAATATTTTTTAGGAATCTCCATTAGCCACTTCCAATGATTCTCATCATCAAGCTTCTTGATTTCTCTCATCCCTTTCCAAAATTTAGGCTCATGTGATGCCCTTACAACCCTTCAATACTGTTTTCTCAATCATAAACCTCTAAATTTTTTTTACATGTTTATAAACATATGTTTAGCATAGAATCTATGGACAAATTTAGGAAAAATGGTACCAATAGTATCAATTAATTCCTATAATTATATGCAATAGCAATAGCAAACATAAGTGTGAAGGATTCAACATAAGTTTAAAATGAAAAATTATTTCAATATTTGAAACACATAGTTTTTGCCTATCTAATATGAATGTCAACCTATTCTAATCATAATCTCCATGAGCATCCTTCAGCAGGCCACAAAAAGCACCCCCAATTATCTATATACTCATTAAGCACAACTGTAATAGCTAGAGGGAAAACCCCTCTATTCCCATCAAGTGAGACTACACTGAACAAATAACCATCGTATGCCCCCTTTAAATAACAATTATCCATTCCAATGAATGGTCTGCATCCATCTCTAAACCTATCAATCATCCTTTTATAACATACAAATATCCTAGAAAACCTTGTAGGATCATCTGGATTATTCCTCTCAACTAGTTCAAATTTAACCACACTTCTAGGGCTGAAGTGAAGGACATTTTCCATATATTTTCTTAGGTGCCTAAAACTCTAGCTATGTGTTCCTTCATTTTGCATTCTTGTCTTAGCTTTAGCCCTATACATCTACCATATAGGAATCTCTACTCTCTATTTATTTCTCAAATTGAAAGCCATCAGATCATAGCTCATGTTTGGATCAATTTTAAGTTCTTCAAGCAATTTATAAGTGACTAGGACATGTTGGCATATGGATTTTGTTGTTAGGTGGCTTAACATAGGTATGCTTAGCATTCATGGTTTTAATCATGAAGTTGGTATTGTTATTTGACACTAAGGCATGGATTCTAAAACTACAGCTTGGTGCAATACACTCTTAAGTTACTCTATCATCGTCTTTTTTTAATTTTATCCAATACATACCCCATCCTCATAACATAATCAACTAAACATTTTATACTTATTCTCATCTCTAAATACATCCCTAACTTTGAATACAATATCTTTTACCTTACCCCATCCCATTTCCATTCATTGGCATAAATAAAATCATAGTCCAAAGTTCTTTTCCTCTTCCTTATTGTTCTTCCCACTCACATAAATATCTACTACCTTGTCATCATTCCTATGCCATCTTTGAATTATAAAAGTTAATATCACTCAATCCATCATCATCATTCAAAAGACCACGAGGATCATTTGTTTCATCTAAACTTGCATCACTATCCTCTTCACTCTTACTATCTGTCTCACTCACGTCTCCAAAATGTTGTAGCCACTCTTCATCATCACTATCAGATAGGAAAAATTCATCATCACTAAATCTAGTCCTAATTACTTTATCATCATGTATTATCCTATTACTCCTCCCAAGTCCTCTACTTCCCCTACCATTATTGCCTCTCTTACCACTATTGCCTCCTCTTTCATAGCCACCAATACCTCTACCCCCACTAGTAGAAGCTCTAATACTAAGGCTTTCAATCCCAACATGCGTCCCCCTACCATCGGACCTACTCATTTTGCTAACATTAGGCTGAGATTGTTCATTAGGCTCAGTTAGACTACTGACTTTAGGCTGAGATTGTCCATTAGTCTCAGTTGGGCTAGGGTCATTGAGCTCAAATTCTAGGCTCAAGTAGGCTAGTGTCATTGGGCTCAACTGCCACTTTTGGTTCATTGGGCTAATTTTCTATAACATTAGGCTCATTTATGTCTACGTTATTAAGCTCATATGTGTCTATGTAATTGGGCTCATAAGTTTATGAGTGATTAGGCTCATTTGTTTATGTCTCATTAAGCTTAGGTACACTATTTGGGCTATTGGAGTAAGGTGGCATTTTTGTCATATTAGGCTCATGGGTGTCAATTTCCCTGCCACTATGACCCATAAGAAAGTCAACCTCACTTACCACACTATAACCGACATTAACATTATCCCCAGCCTGTACCTTACCCATATTTACCCCAATGAAACCTATATTACCTTCATCCCCAACCTGCTCCTCATCATCACTCACAACGCTAGAACCCATATGAACCTCATCCCCAACCTACTCATTACCTACATTTATTGCACCAAAACCCATATTACTCTTATTCCCATTAAGTGTCAGTAGCAACACTATGTCCTCAATTATATAAATGGGCATGTTAGGTTTATCCTTATACAATTAAAACATGGTCATTGCATCTTTATCTCCTTCAATCCTAACCTAATAGGGTTATCCTAATGCATAAGACTCTCACATACAATTATTATAAAATTAGACATAATTTGAAAAAATAACCTAAAATAGTCACCTAGTAAATCTAGTCTAGTATACTTATAATTTCACAATTTTTGCGGACTATTCCTCGTTTTCCAAGATGCGTGAATTCAACAAAAAAAAAAAAGTCTCCCTCATCTTCAATTACTTCACAAACAATAATAGTTTAATAAATATACTTATATTGTTAGCACGCTAAAAGGGATAAAAAAAAAACCTGATCCCAGACTTATTTTTCATATCTTATATTAATCCTTTCATAATTATTCCCCTCATCCTTATGGCCTTTTTTTTAACCCTAAACTTTATCTTATAAAAGATGCTCCTTATGAAGTTCAATTTTCTACTACTCACACTTAACTCTTTAAGGTGGCTCACAAATAAATATTTTCTTATCAATCCTTTTTTTATAAGGCAATATGGTCCTTATTATCTCAATACTCTTAGATTCCATCCACAATATCCATTTGTGAAAGTCTATGACTTTCTAAACTTCATAATTCGTTATAATCTCTAAAAAAATGGCCATATGAGTGTTTTTTAATTCTCTTTGATAGTTTTGGCACACTACTATGATAATTCATTCTTTTCATCTCTATGTTTACCTGGTAGAACTTAATACTAAAATATAATTTAATCCTCCCCTGATTATTTTTCTTGAATGGTTTCAACCTTTGGAACCTTAGATTGAATTTCTAAGCTAAAGGTTCAAATATGGTAGTCTCAATGAAGCTTTAAGAAAGAGAACTATCCTAATTTTTTTTTTTTATCATCCTTACTTTATTCGAGAAAATCCTCATGATCTTTGAATAATGTTAATTTATCAATTCTATAAGGATAATCAAATTTTCCTATGCAATGAAGATATTTTTAATCTCCATAAAGAGTTCAAAGATTTCAAGATACATGTATGAATAAAGTAGTTTCTAAAGAAAATTGACCTCCTCTCTTATAAGATTCTCTATAGGATTTTCATTTTTTAGATTATCATAAAGTCTTTTGGTTGCTCAAAATATGTGTCTCTCCTTCAGCCAATCACACCCAGTGATGTTCTCAATGAAAAATATCTCCACAGTAGAGAAACTTTCATCAATAGGAATAACTCAAAGTATTATTATATGAATATGTCTCCCTCACATGAACTCATCTATAAATGAGAGATAGTTGACATTTTGCTTGTAATGATAAGTATGTCACATGTGTACTATAAGTGAGAATCTATAAGGCTACTATAAAAAGCATAAATAATGGTCTTTACTTTTTACTTTTTGCTCTAACTTTACAAGTAATATCTAGCTATAATTATCTACATAATAATATACTTTATCTTTTTTTCTTGGCTCCCTTTATATAAGGATCTCTTGTATCGAATTCAAGACTGATAACTCTTAATGGACACTAATTATTTAATAAACTATGAGTTTCTAAACATTCTTTTGTTCAATACTTCCCTTTTTATCTCTATAAGTTCTCTCAAAATAGGTAATTGACACTCTGCATTTGCCTTGTAAAAGGAATTTATGCATCAAAAATCAATTACCTATAAATTAGTGACCCTTAACTCTAATAAAGATATATCTAGAAAGCAAATGTTCAGTTTTTGTGCTAGTCATAATGGACTCATTTTGAACCAGTTTGAATAGTTTTTTAGTTGATCAATTTGTATTTTCAATTTTATCAGTTTAATCAATCAATTTAATTCAATTATGAAAACATTAATTACAACTAATGCTTTAGTGGTACAAAAAATAAGATTAACGTTAGTATTATTTGCTTATTAACTTATTGTCAAAGACAATTATTTTATTAATTCAAATCATCATTTTAATTTTAATATTCAAATATTATTTATAAAACTTTTAAACATAATTTTAAAATATCATTTTGATTTATTATAATGAAATTACTTAATATAATATAATAGTTCTAAATACTAAAAATAATATGAATCAGTATAATAATGAATATTAAGAAAAAAAAAAAAAAAGAGATGTTTTTAAGGCATTGCTACTGCTGTTAATATTTTTATGAACAAACCAATGCAAAAATAGAATCAAGTGGGTATAAATAATGAGACATGATACAAACATTAGATATAAATATTTTGTTTAAAAAAATATTGAAACAAATATGTTTCATTATTTCAAAAATATGATTTACTTGCACATAAATAATTTTTAATTTACATTTTTTGTTATATATGTTTTAATATCATTAGACCAATTTACACATTAATCAAAATTAAATTTCCTCTTAAATGATCTTAAGAGTGTACCCCCTGTACTAGCCTAAAATATTTAGAGAAATTAATTATTTTTTAGGTTGGCCTTAAGGATTGTAAGTAAGCTAATCAAAAAATAGCAAATTCCTTTCGCCACTTCATTTTATAATTTGAAAACTCATTTTTTTTTTATCAATTATTATAAAATATTTACATTATGGCCTTCTAAGCAAGGATGGCGAAATATTGTCTACTTGTAAATATCCACTCAAATCCAATTTAGTCAAATCAAATATATCTGAGTTGACTATAGTATGAGTAAATCTATACCCGATAAATAACATTAAATTTAATTAGGGTACAAATGATATGTCTTAGTCATATCCATATTTGACTCGAACTATCTGATTTATCTATACCCAACTTCATATTCATGCTTTATATACACATATTCCTAGTCAAGTAAACAATATCAAGCATATTCAATTTTTTTTAAATTAGATAAATAATTTTAGGGATTATATGATTGAACATATTAATCATGATATTGTATGTACAAAATTGAATATATTTTTAAATTGTTCAATTTTTCTTTTAATATTTTAGAAGTTTTTTGTTTTAATTTTTTAATATATGATCCTTTTAAAATAATATATATTTATTTTAATTAAATATTATTATAAATTAATAATTATATATTTTATGTTTTAATTTATATAGTACTTTAAAAATATTTTAACAACTATTTGAATCATAAATTATTTATCAATCATCCTGAGATTTTATGAATATGAAGATGAGTTTAGTATTATTATCTAAATGGTATAAGTACATGTACGAAGTGTGGATCCCATCCACATCCTATCCTATCTATCGTGGTCACTAGTTTTAACTCTAGGTAGAGAGTGGGAATTTCCTAATATATAAAGTAGTTCATATTATTCTAATTATTATTAAATAATGGTAGATACATTAAATAGTGCATATTAAGAACTTAAAATTCATTATACTTTTACAAAGAAAAGTGAACTATAATTTAGGAGATATGGAAAAGAAAAGTAAATCTATTTTTATGGAATGGAGAAAATATAAAGTATGGAGTTTGAATAACATACTTCATCTTAAAAGAAAACTTTCTAATTCTAATTAACGCAAATTCTATCTTAGAACCATGTCCAAAATGTTTCGTAGTCCTATATATCAACATATGTGTATTTATTGTATTTTACTTTTAGTCACACATGATCTAATTTATTTTCTTATAATAAAATTTCAAATGAAATTTTTTTACTATGAAACTTACTTTCTTATTCAGAATCATGAATTTTTTATTCAAATTCTTTTTTTAATAAATATTTTTCATATGTATGTCTATCATAAATATTTTTAATAATAATATTTCTATCATAAATATTTTATTAATTTAGGTACTTTGTTTTAATAAATATTTTTCATTAATATTTCTATCCTAAATACTTTTAATAATAAATATTTCTATCGTAAATATTTTTAATAAATATTTGTATCATAAATATTGTTGTGACTCTAAATATATTATTTTTTTATTAAAGGTATATTATTTAAATATCTAGGTATATTTCAATTGGGTTGTAGGTATATTAATTTGGAACCACAGGTAAATAAAGTTTGATACGAAGTTAATCTAGAACTGTAAGTACATAACGTTTGATACAAAAGTACGTTAATATTTTAAAATATGTACACTGATTTTGTACTGTATATACATTAATTTTATATTTTGACTTATGTAATTGAAAATTTTTAATAATTTTTTACATTTATGATATCATAAGTATATTTGTATTATATTTTAGGTACATTATTTTCTTATTTTAGGTAAATTATTCTTACTCTAAGTACATTGTTTTAATAAATATTTTTATCATAAATATTTTAATAATAAATATTTCTATCATAAATATTTTTAATAAATATTTTCATCATAAATATTATTATTACTTTAGGTATATTATTGTTTATTGAAGGTACATTATTCAAACATTTAGATACATTTTTGTTGATTGTAGGTATATTAATTTAGAACCACACATATATAAAATTTGATATTAAAGTACATGAATGTTCTAGAGGAGTACACTAACTTTTTTTGTACTGTATGTACATTAGTTTTTTATATTGACTTTTGTTACAAAAAATTTTAATAATTTTCTATGTTTTTTTTATGATCATAAGTATATTGGTGTTATACTCTGGATATATTATATTTTTTATTTCAAGCATATTATTATTACTTTAAATACATTATTTTTTATTAAAAGTACATTGTTATTGATTTATAAGTACATTTATTATTATTTTGCAAGTTAGTTGGTGTTTATGATTGTTATTTGTAATATATTTTAAAAATATACGAATGATTATATAATCTTAAGTTTTTAAATTATTATGTTTATTTATTTTTAAAAATCTAACTTATTTAATTTTTATATAAAAATAAAATTTTAAAATTAAATCAAATTAAATAATAATAGAAAATAGGAATCAAACTAAATGAATATTTCATAAACAATAAAATAAAAAAGACTTAAAGTGTAAAAAATAAAAAAAAAATAGCAAAAAAAGGACATATTTTTTAAAATATTTTCTTTAAAAAAGATAATATATGCAACAGAGAGTTTTGGTTGCAGTTCATAAACAAACGCGGACACTTCCATAATATAACGTTCCACTGACTAGTAGCCCGCCTTCAAATGTTTCTGGCTACAATTTGACATGAGCCCAAGAGTAGAGGAAAGTTCAGGTGCACCGAGAACTTGAGTCTCCCGCCACATGTATCATTATTAATCGGCAAATTTTCAAACTTTGAAAAACTAAACCAATCAAATTTATGCAACCAAGCGTTCCAGAAAGTCGTCGGTTGCTATGAAATAGAATAATGCTGTTTTGAACACCGATAAAATAAATGGAATAAAAAACTAAATAAACCTTTAAGCTCATCCTAAAATAATAATAAAGAATAAAATAAATTTTTCATCCAATTATTCATAAATTTATATTATTTCATTAAAATTACCTATAATTTAATATTAGTTAATCATAAAAATATTTTTTTCTTTAAAATTATTTTTCAATTTTATATTATTTTATTATAAAAATTCATAATATTAGCTAAAGAAAATGCATGTGTTATAAATGCAATTTAAAAGAATCATACTCAAATATATTTCAATAAAAATATAGTTACTTTTAAATATTTAAACCTTCAAATCTTAAAAATACAATTTCACTTTAACAATAAAATTTTGATAATTGAAAAATGCAAAAAAATGATATTTTCGTGAAATAATAATTTTATTTATTTATTTAATTACAACAAATATAAAAAGAAATTGGTTAAATAAAAGTAAAATAGTGTGTAAAAGTTCAAAATATCAGCTAAAAAGAGTTCATGTATTATAAATGCAATTTAAAAGAATTGAACTCAAATATATTTTGATAAAAATACAGTTACTCTTAAATATTTAAATTTTCAAATCTCAAAAACACAGTTTCACTTTAACAATAAAATTTTGATAATTGAAAAATGCAAAAAAATGACATTTCCGTGAAATAATAATTTTATTTGTTTATCTAATTGTAGCAAATATAAAAAAAATGATTAAATAAAAGTATAATTGTGTGTAAAAGTATTTTTAAAAATTTTATTTTATAATTTAATAAATTATATTTTTAAAAAAATTTCAAAATAATAAAAAAATAAAATATTTGTCTTGAGAGAAATTCTTATGAGACGAGAAGTCTATATAAAAGTAGAAATAGAAGAAAAATTTTTCGCATAAAAAAGATGTGATAGAGAATGATAGTTTTAATCTCGTTCACTTGTCTTTCTTAAATCAATATTATCTTCAATCAATATTTTATATTTTTATAATAAAATGACACAAAATTATAAGTAATTTTAACGAAAAAATTCTTTATAATAAAATAATATAATATTATAATAATTTTAACAAAATAATATAAATTTAAAGATATATTTAATAAAAAAATCCATTTCACTTTATTTCTATAAAAAAATTATTTTATTTTATTTTTATTTTTTATCCTCGATTTGAGACAAATGTAAAGGTTTATTTGACATCGTAGGTTCTAATTTTTTTCTTTTTCAACTTTCAATTCATCTAACACAGGGAAAGGGAGAAGACGAAGAAGAAGAAGAAGACTAAGAAAATGTCGGGAGTGACAGGTCAGAATCAAGAGGAAGATAAGAAACCCAACGATCAGTCTGCTCATATCAACCTCAAAGTGAAGGGTCAGGTCTGTATTTCTCTATTTTCTTTGCTTTTTCTTTTAGTCTTTGATGTTTCATCTAAAACCCACAAAGGGGTTTAAAAGGTTTTATCTTTTCTATGTTCTTAGGGTTTCTGTCTATGATTTTGTTTTTGTTTTTGGGATGATGTGCTTTGGGTTTCATTCATCTAAGGTTAATTTTTTGTTGTTTACGTTTAATGGTTTAAAATATGATCATGAGAAGAAAGTTTTTTTTTTTTGAGTTCATTGTTGGTGGGTATTTAAGGTGTTTTTTGTTTGAAAATTTTGTGGGTTTTGTGTTTTTTATTGTTTTCATCAACTGGTTATTTGGTTTTTTTGATCCAGTTATTAAAACTGTTTTGTGGATTTGGAGATATGCTTTGAGTTCTATGAATTAAGGATTAAACGTATTTCCTAAACTTAACCTAAATTTGGGCTGTAAAGCTTGTTTTGCATGTATGAAGGAGGTTTTGGATATGAGCTGACTTGGTGTATTTTTAGTAGGTGGCTAAAAGTATGAATCTTGGTAGAGTTTGGAATTTGTCCTTTTAAACACCCCCTCCCTCTCTCTTGAAATTATAGTATCTTATGTTTGAATACGATACACTATTTGAGATTTCCATGAATTGCATTGCTTAATTACCATTATATTGTTGATGTTCTCCATGGGATCAGTGGAGACCACAGATTTTTGCGCCTTAAGCATATATGTTATGTATGCTTAACTTCAAATATATTCCTTACTGTGATTGAATGTCTATATCAAATTGGGTTATATTCAGAAAATTCTTGACAATTCCATAATACAAGGACTACTCACTTATGGCTTCTCTATCTTTGGTGATATTGGGATTTAATTAGTCACCACGTGGCTAGATGAGGGATTTTGTTCGCAGTTTAATAATGTTGCTGGTTGCATAAGAATTTATTTAGTTTTTGTGAACTTGTATTTCTTTGTGTATTTTGGGATTTTGAGTTGCCCAATGCTGTGCAAAAAATTATTTAGATTTTCGAGTATAACAGACAGGAAGTTCGAAACTTAATTAAAAAGAGGGGTTTCATGGATCAGCTTATGTAGGACTGGAATAAGGTCTAAATTTAAACATGTTTCAATTTTTGATATATCAATTTACCAAAAGTGAAATTTTTATCTTAGTAGATCCAATTAGAATCTGGATGAGAAAAATTGTTGGAAAGGTGTTAGGAATGAAGAATTGTAATTATCACTTAGTTTTAGTAATATTTTACTTTGCTTCTGTTATTTAATGTTGATTTACAAATTTCTAAATGGAGTTTTACTAACTTCTCTGTTTTGGAGCAAATAATGAATGTTTATTTTATAATGCATAAATTTGATAGTTCATGCTTTAAGAGTGCCATTCTGGAGAATGCACTGGATATATAGGGTCAACTAATTTGATTTTCCTTGTAGGATGGAAATGAAGTTTTCTTCAGAATCAAAAGAAGCACGCAATTGAAGAAACTGATGAATGCTTATTGCGATCGACAATCTGTTGAGTTCAACTCAATTGCCTTTTTGTTTGATGGTCGTCGTCTTCGAGGAGACCAAACTCCAGATGAGGTCTCTCTCTCTCAATGACATGCATGCACACGCAGTGGTGAACCCAAACATTTTCGGACATGTAGGTATTTTTTACTTCCATTGAATCATATTGTGTTTTTTCCTTTTGCAGCTGGAGATGGAGGATGGAGATGAGATTGATGCAATGTTGCACCAAACTGGTGGTGCTCTATGGAACTAAGTTATTTGTACTTGATGGAAAGCTGGACCATCTAATGGATTAAGGTTTAGTAGTTTTAGGTTGTTGGAATTGTAATGAACATGTTCATGTTGGTCTTGTTTTGTTATATGGCTCAGGCCAAGAGCTTGGCTGACAACTGTTTATCGCTTTAAGAATATGAAATATTAGATGTAATTCTGCAAGTTAAACTGCATAATTAGATTTGCGATATGTGGTAGTAGGGATTCTATCCATGGGCAAGCTAGCAATGGCAATAAGCCTTAATTTTTGCAAGTCCGTGAATTCCGAGTTTTCGATAACATCAGTGCCCTATAATATTTATAATTAGTCAATGAAAAATCTCAATATGAAACGATTAAAAAACTAAGTTTTCATAATATATAGATTTTTATTATGATTTTTTTAAAAAAATTCATTAATAGATAGAGAAATAAAAAATTTATAAACTATGAAAATTTTATTTTTATCACTTTACAATTTAGGCTATGTTTAATAGGGAGTGAATGAAAGTTAATAGTTAAGGGATTAACTGTTAATTTGTATTCATCTATTTTATTCAAAGAGTTATTTGTTATTTCGTTTCAATGCATTTTTGTTAACTTACTCCACAAATTTATTTGTTCTATTGTATTATCATTAATATAAATAATATAAAATTAAACATTATAAAAAATTATTATTATTAATATAATATTGTAAGATATTATTAATAATATAAAATAAATATTAATCTAAATATTATTAAAATAATAATATTGATCTTATAAAATTTTATTAATATAGTAATTATTACTTTATTTATTATTTTTTGTTGATTATAGTTTTTTTTTTTGCGGTTGATTTTGTGGTCTATTTATTGTTGTTTTGTCGATTTGAATTTTTAAGTAAACTTTAAACTGATTTTGAGTTATACATGTATATCAAGAATAATTAAACAAGAAAACAATTATTGTTCATACTTTTATGAAATATAAACATATTTTAATGAAAAACGTAATAGAAAATGTTTTTTGTTGAAGATTTTTATTAGCTCGTTTGCCTGTTTAGAAGAAATAATAATGCATATGATGATTTATCAATTTTCTTTTTTTAAATGCGTCAAAAAAGAAGCTTGTAGCTATAGTTCTTATTTTGACATATTCAGAAACCTAAATAAAAAGTAGCTGAAGGAGAATTAGACTCAGTAGTAACATGAACAAGAAGCAAATAGAGAAGCTTTTAACTGTTTTTTTTTTTTTTTTTGGTTTTATTGATGAATGAGTTGTAAATTGAGTTGGGTGAAAAATTTTGTAGGTTGAAGACTGAGTTCTGGAAATTTTTTCCTTTTGTTTTGCAGATGTGTTATTTTTTGATTTGTTGAACATATATATTTCTTTTTTTTCCATTACAGTTATAAATGGATTTGTTTTGGAGTTAATCAAGCAAGGCATATTTGGGCATAAAAATGGAATAAATGTTCCAAAATTTTTTTGGGATTTGTGATTAGTTGAAGTAAATTTGTGATTAATAATTTATTTTTAGATAATCGTGTCCTTAACCCTAAAATAAAAGGAAGAAAATAAAAAAAAATCCAATGTACTAAGAATAGTACGTTTTTGTTGAGAAATTAGGATGGAATTTGATAAATGAAGATTATTAAAATATAGTAAATGAATTTTTCTGGAGAGATTGAGTTGAGATTAGCAACAAAGCAAACAAAGATTCAAGTAAAAGCGAATTAGGAAATTGAGGATACTTTTTTCTTTCTTTTTACACGAGAATTTGGACATACTTGGAATTAAGAAATTGTCATATTTTTCATTCTTTTTTAGTTCTCTTTGTTTTATTTTTTATTTATTAATTATGTATAAGCTTTTTTTTTTTTTTTGTACATGTATACCATATTCAGCTAATCTAAATTATATTAATCCATAAGATGAAAGCTTGTATCTTTGACATAATAAAAATTAATTTGGCATCAGGGGCAGAGATAATCTAAACATTAACGAGATAACATGTCATATTCAATACAATATATCTTAATGCCGAAAGGAGAATATATTTTTTCAAAAACTTATAAAATTCAGTTTTGAATTAATAATTTCAGCCTAGGCCAAAAACAAGTAAATATATTTCAAAAAAAAAATTCATTGACCATTTAAAATGACCAGGAAAATAAATTATTGATGATGCTTACCTCATTATTTTAGTGATATTAATGCAAGAAAAATAAATAATTTAACAATTTCATTTTTTATTGAAAAATAATCACAAAATATAAGAATTTAATCACATATAAATATGAAAATGATTTAAGTTTAGTCAATTGATTCACAAAATAAACAAAGAATTATAAATGTGTTTTAATTTGGTTTAGTGATATTGAAATTGTTACTAACTAAAAAAATAAATATTACCTTATTTAAATTTTAAAATAAAGATAATAAATTTTCTTTAAGTCATATATAGAGCTTGAATAAATAATTTAAGTATAACAGATTTATAAATATTATCCGATAATTACACTAAATATGTAATTAAAAAATGAAATAGTCAAATAAATTTTTAAGATGATAAAATAGAGAAAAATATAACTTAAAAAAATAGGAGGTAAAATAAATTTTTAGAGTGAATATATATATATGATAAATTTGAAGAAAAATAAAGTTGGGGGTCAATATAAACTTAATATGAAGTAAATAATTTTAGAGAGAAAATATAGGGATAAAATTGAAGAAATAAAAGCTGAGAGGCCAATATAAACTTAATATGGAGTAAATTATAGAAAAAAGGTTTGAAAAGAGAGAGATTTTTAAAATGAAAACATATGGATAGAATTAAATTTAAAAAATGGAGGGGCCAGGGCCCTACCTATAACGTTCCGTTTGGCGCTGATGAAACGTTTGTAAAATATTAGAGCCCCTTAAACATTTAATTTGGCGTTTGCGAACATATCCTTAAGATATGATTATGGAATGCACATTCTGAAAAGTACCCCTCAAGAATTTAGAGAGCAGCTCCGAGATGATGCTTTAGGCTTTTCATGGTCTAAACTCCTGTAATTCTTCTTCTTTATGTTCTTGGGTTGAACATTCGATTTCATAGAAGCTTCAAGGGCCAATGGCACCTATAATTGTTTTGATTTTTTTTTTAAACAGTTAATCATTAGAGTTTGAAAAGTTTTCACTACCCTTAACATGCATCTGAATTAAGTGTGTTGGAAATTATTATTACTATAATTGATTTTTAAAGTAAAAGTTGAAAAAAAAATCTTAATTGATTATAGATTTTGTAAATGAATTTTATAAATAATAAACTAATTTTACAATAAATTACTATTCAAAAATTTTATCATAATTAGATTGACAATCTAACGAACAAGATCAAATCTTTACGATAGAAATGCCAAACATGCTCTAAACGAACCCTTAACGCACTTTAACAGTTTCATTCTGGTTGAGTACTCCACATTTTAGCAACAAATCAGTCCATAATGGTAAAAACGTAAAGACCAAAGAATTTGATTTTGATTCACGCGAACTCAGCCTTCAAAAATTAGCCTTTTTCACAACTCTTACTATTTACTTATCCTTACCAACTTGCAAGGATAGAGAGTGTTGATATATCGTACAAACAAAGCCAAAATGAATGATACGGAAGGAAGAAACCCATTATCAACTCTCCAGTACAGACTAATCTTTTAAACCTTTGATGACAAGTGGACTGTACATTCTACTTACATCCAGAAGCTTGGTCTTAGAGACGATAGGGAATTGGAAAGCAAAAGAAAAATACAACGTAAATATACAAAGAACAAAAGAATGAAGCTTTCCTATTGTACTTCCGTAGCCGCAGAATTTATAAGTGAAACAGAGGATTTGCCCTGTTCGTCGGTTCCTCTCATTTTTGCCTTACAATAGGTTTTTATGAGAAGTATTTTATCCCAGAAGACAGGCTGTCTTTTTAACTGCATCTCAGTTTATAGTATTAAAACAATGATTATATCTCACCTAATGCGAACGTTCCTCCTTACTTCAGCCTGTAAAATGATAAGCAACATAATCAGATCAAAAAGAAACCGTACACATTATCAGCCTAAAACCAGAACACGGAACATAAAATCATTAAGCTATCAATGTGAAGACGTACTTAGCCTCCCACCATCTATAAAAATGAACTAAGTCTAACCAAATGAAGCACTGGTCAATGATCTTCACACTATGGTCAGATCAACATATGCTAAAAGCAATAAAATAAAAATTCACGTAGGAACTAGAAAGAATTTAGAGATGTAGACAGAGAGAGACCATCAGACCAATTACTAGAAAAACATCAAAACAAAAAAAAAAAATCCCAACCAAAACCTGAAATTCAGAAGAAAGCAATTCCAGGAACAAAGGCTTTCAACCATTCCAGTAAATGGCTTCTGGACATTGTCTAAGTCATCTTATTTTGTACGCACATCAAGAAGACCAGATTGGATAAGGGTGGGTAAGTACATACATAGGATTTATTGATTTTGATCAATTACCACTATATTGCTTATTTTAAGACCCTTAGCTCCAGCAAATATCAACTGGCTTCTTTGAATCTCCTCTCATTATTCCATAAGAGAGAGCACAAAGAGGATGCCATTATTTTGGCATATTGAAAGGGATTGGAACAATATTAGGATGCAATAAGTTTGCTCTAAAAATTTCTCATAAAAAAATAACTACTTATGCTGTGCTGGATGGAGGCTAATCCGGAAACAAGAAAAATCAGGTGTCTGCATGTCATACTTAATGGAGATTCCTGACACTTAACGGTTAAGTATTATTATTTAAGGAAGATATCAATAATTGGGCTGTCGTATAGCTATCCCGAACCAAAACAATTGTAAATGATTTTCTATGCCATTTTGAACTCCAAAGAGTACAAATCCAGCTTCAAATTTAAAGATCATGCAATCACACAAGCAGTAAAACTAGCACAAAAAATATAATAAATTCTGTATCAACTGCAACAATATATTTCTATGTTCCATGATATTAGTGAAGATAAAGATGCACCTTAACCAAGATTTACATGTAGCTCAACTCACCAAACTTTGAGTCCCATGTGCTGGCCTATTATGCCTATAATCTGAGGGTTGCGATCCTGGGGCTTGACCAAATATCCATTTGGTGAAATCTTGTATGTGATTATAAATGCTGTATGCCAGATCAGAAAATCATGATAAAATGTTAACTATAAAATTAGTTAATTAGAGTTTTAAACAGCAACAACAAAGAAACAAAAGAAAGAAAAAACAGAAAAAAAAAATAAGGAAAAGTTTCCATAAAAAAATTCTTTTGATCAAATATTGTTATCTTATTTTAGTTTGCAAGCTTTACATAGATACTTTCTTCTCTCTCTCACAAACATACACAGAAACAAAAGATGAAAGAAGGTTAAAGGACTTAAAAACTTGAAAACAGCCCGACCTAGACCGCAAAAAATAGTCATGGAAGATCTTGTTTCATAAATCCTTCCCTTTTTAAATACATTTCAGAACCAAGCCATGGAATTAGGATTTTCTATTAGCTACAAAGGATGCCAAATTCAAATGAAGTTTGGTACAAACATTACCTAAGACGATGTCTGTTGCAGGCTGTGAAGAAAGCAACAAAACCATTCAATATACTCCTAAGAGCACGAAAAACCTGAAAACATTGTAGTTGCTCATAAGAACAATTAGACACAGTAATGTTGTACTATCATATGCTACCGTTAAATGTCTGTCAACCTGCGAAAAAAGGTCATTCCAAAGTGATCTCCACATGGAAACTTCATGAGGACTAACTGTTGCCCCAGATGCTGAAGCAAGCTGAAATATGCCACTTACAGACCGCCAAAAATCTCCAATCAACTCCAATATCCGAGCACATATAAAGGCTACCAAACTGGCTATTGCAAGCACCATCCGAATTGGAGCATAAAGTACTTCCCAGATGATCCAAAATATGGGATATAATATTGAAGTTGCTGCAGCACGAAATACAACAAAGTAAAATTAATATCAGAAATAGACGCTCGCAGAGTAAACAAAGAAATTAGGTGATTACTCACTAATGCTCCAGGTCATTGAGACGGTAAGCCATAATGGCCATAATACAATTTGTATCACATCTACAACTACACTGCAAAAAGATTCAGTCACAACCCAGACTATAGAACACAGGCTCCCTACCAATTCAACAAGCACATTCCACACTGGAAGGAGGAAGCCTAACAACTCCATCAACGGTTCGACTAGTGGCTGTGTGAAAGCAGAAAATAAAGATCGCGTGGTACGTGTGACTGTTAAAAACCATGTAATAGCCTTCTGACAGTTATGCAGAAATAACATTGTTCCCAAGTACTTGATCCTTGATACCATCTCCCAGGTCTCTATCCAATCCAAAAGTGGTCCACATAAACGAGATGCGGTTGCCTTAAGAACTGGAACATTTTTGTATAAATCATAAAATCCTATAAGAACAGTGACAATTGAAATCAGCACATATAAAGCTCTAGCCAGAGGGCACATCCAGGGGCGATAAAGATGGCAAAACCCAGGATATGACTGAAGAAAGATAACCCAAGATGGAAGCCCAGCCTCTAATAAAGTAAGTAACCGCAAATCAGAAATTACTATTTCCTTCAGTTTAAATGGAAGATCCCGATCATTGAATCTAAACAAAATCAAAACATCTTGGTACCACTTAGCTTCAACAGTGTTTTCACAATCATCAGTATCAGTGTCTGAGTTATCTGTTAAATCTTCACTTCCACTCCGTGTTTCCTCACAGTAAAAGTCAACTTCAGCTCCAGTGCTCGTGGACTTGGTCACCCTTCTTCTCTTGTAAGGTCCAGTGGGAGGAGGTGTGTATGGATCTGATGTTCCATTTTCCACAGTCCCATGATATACACTAAAATTGCCACCTGGGCTGCATAAAGAAATATCTTCAACCCCCAGACTACCTTTGCAGATATGGTCGTCATCATCAATAAATAGTGTCCTTGAGAAATTTTCCTTGGCATCATAAAAGACATCATCTGAAAATTCCAAATAAAGTGAAATATATTATTCAAGCTCATTTCACTCACCGCCAAAGAAAATAGGTAATTCCAGCACACATCAATGTGCATCATGGCAAGGCACGCAAGAAAATTTTCCAATGATAAGGAAAAGCCATAAGCTGGCAAAATAAGCTTATAGAGACGGGTCATAAAAACTGTAATACCATTCCATTAACGCTTCACCTTAATTAGGGGTGTAAATGAACTAAGACAATTAACAAGCTACTAACATAGAGTCAAGCTCGAGTTTAGCCTACTTGCATAGATTGACAAGTTGATTTGAATATCAAAGTATTCGACTCAAGAAACTCGCAAGTCTAATCAAACTTTTAGTAGCTTAACAATTTTACCCTTTATATCCAACATAATTATATAAATGGTATTATCAAGTCAAGTTTAGTAAATCTAAAATTCGAGCCTAATAGAGTTTGGATTTATGATAGTTAAAAAAATTTTAAGTAATCGAACTGAGTTAAATCAAACTCAAAAAGTGAAATTTTATCAAGCTCGTGTAGAGATTTAAGCTTCAAGTTTTATAATCGAGTCAGTTCAAGCTTGACATTGTTTCAACTCAACTCAACTTGACTACACTCTTTGCCTTGATGGTTATTGGCATCCTATTTTCGCCAATATTAAATGCATGGACGCAACTGCCTAATCATTATCCCACATTTGGTTTCTTATATATGAGAAATATGGTGATGGTGTTGATGGTGATGAACTACAACAATGCCTAATCATTATCCCACATTTAGTTTCTTATATATGAGAAATATGGTGATGGTGTTGATGGTGATGAACTACGACAATGACCTAATGATGTCACATATGAACACTGAGATGATGGTGGTGTCGACGCTGAACAACCAGAATACCTAAACAATTTCATTGTATTCGACTTTTAAATGTGAGAGTAACATCAATAGCAATGAATCAAAAGCTTAAATGCCTGTAATACCTTATATTTGAGGCATCAGCCTCATGAATACACACACACAACCCCCCCATCTATTTATAACATGTTGAGTTCATATTAACGAAGAATATTGGCCATGTTCATCTGCAGCCTTTTTTTGACAAAAGAAGCACAGAAGAAGATAGTTGAAGATCATAGTCAGTGTATAGACTCGGATGGGTTTGAAAAATCTTGGTTTCAGAATTGATGCCATTTCAGGCACATCCGACTCTCTATAAGAGTTCGTTTGAGCATTAAACTGCTTAACATCTCAAGCATATCATATTTTTTGTATTCCCATAAACTCAGCATTTAGGCCCCATTTGGAACAAATCACACAAGGAAAAAAAAAAAATCCTATTACTAGAATTCTCTCACTTTAGTATAGATTTTTTTTTTTATTTGGAAAGAATTTTAGATTCATAAAATTCAATTAAATTTGGAATGAATATATAATGCATTGAAATAATTTTTTCCTTTAAATGCCCTTATTTGTTTTAAATAATTAGTGTCAATTTAAATTATAAGGTTACTAGATTAATTTTATCTAAATTTTCTCTAAAAATCTTATCACTTTTAACCTAATTTGACTTTCTCATCAAATCATTTCTTTTTAAATGAAAGAATTCAATTCTATACAGAATTTCCAAACAAGAGAATCGTTAAAACGGAATTCAATTCTATTGAATTCTTTTGAATCTGAGTTTCCAAACGGTGCCTTAAGGTTACCACTGCCTTTTAAACTTGCATGTATGGAAATTAAAAACCTGAACACTAGAGAGCAGCGTTGAATAAGAAATAACACAAGTTAAAATTTCATAAATGTACAAGAGTAACGTGGCAAAAGAAAATACAGCCTCAAAGATGGGTTCAATTACTGTGAAGCAAATACCTATGAGAGGATTGCTGTATTTTTCCATTTGGCATCAACATGGATAATGACTAATATATTACTGAATATTATGTAAAAATCCATAATGCATTAGCCACCGAGTGAGGCTAGTGGTCAAGGCATCAGCATTGTTAGGTGGAGGGCAACCCCATGTCAAATAAACAAAAACACACGCGAACAGATATATGGAACTGATGCCAGCTAATGCATACATTTATCCACATGGGATCTACTAATCATGTACCAAAAAAAACACCTAGACTTCTCTATCACACATGTATCTCATGTAACACAAATTTTAAGGCTTTCAACTCCATCACCATATTATTGTTGTTAGTCAAGAAATCATCCAAGACAAATATTAGGAGATAAAAGGAATACCTATCACTGACTCCAGATAATCTTTCAAGTGTAGCTGCTCTGAAATTGTTCCCAAGAACCACAAAGATATACAATTTGCAGCTTGCTCTACACTGTCAAACTCCCATCTGCGCATAATCCTAGCTTCAACAGCCAGAGATGTGTCAGTCTGCAATTCACATGAAAACCACTCACCAAAATGATATCCACGGTAGCTGCAAACATAATATTGGGCAATTGAAGGGGTAGTACCTGAAGCTCATTCAAGTAGTTAAGACCTCGGACATCGGTCCATCCAATTTCAAACACAATAAAACCATAGAGGGTTCTATGCAACTCACTGCTTAGAAACAAAGAATTCCGCAAGTTTTTCACAGGTATCAAACCTCGTTTCCGAGACAAAGTTGCCGCATCAACCAATGAGAACCATTTCTCCAATTTCTTTGTTTTACTAAGATTGGACTCAGAACAAGCCCCCTTTTCTTCTTTTCTCCCTTTCCGAGCCTTGGTGTTTGCAAAAGGAGATAACCTGGACTGCAGATGAATAACAATCACAACAGTACTCTGCATTAATCATTAAGGACTTTCAAAATGAACATTTTGCCACAAGAACATAAAGGTGTTATTAACAACCTTAGTGACCATCAACTGCCACAAGTGTGCTGGCCGTGCACGGAGGTCCCTCAACCAAGGTCGATTGTCCACCAAGATGTATAACTTATTACTTTCAAGGGCTAAGAAAAGACTAAGATCTGAAAGATAAGACTGCAAATCTCTGCGATCATACACAAAAGAAAAGAAGAATTAGAACAAATTCCAAAAACAGAGAAATAACAAACAATCCATTAACAGCATGGGATTGATGAACGTCTTATATACAAAGCAACATGACAAAGTTGAATGCTCTCTTTTTTTTTTGAGTTATGAAACTAACATTAGAAGTCAACTAATTGTGATAAGTGAAATTCGCACTTAAAGTAAACGAAACATGAGATTATCAAAGTATAGCTTGATCAATATTCACCATGTGTTCTGGAATACACATCTTCTCGACAAGCTACGAGAATTCAATATACTAGAATCTCATCCATCTGCTCTCTTATACATAAGCCAAATTACCATGATTAATTTCATTTTCAAAATCATCAGAAATTCCCTGTATCAAATTCTTAAGAATTATTTTCCAACCATCAAAGACATACCAAAATAAATAAATAAATAATTTATTGCATAATTCACAGTAATAATCCAAAGTTATCATAAAAATGTTACATGGAAAAAAATTGCACAATTCAGTCTCCAAAGAGATTCATTGCTCTGCAGTTATCAAGATATGATGAAGATCATTTAATATTGATAAAACAGAATAAGATGAACAAAAGTAAATCTGATCTCCAGAAATCAGTGACAAACTGTACAAGGAGCCATGATCATCCTTTATAAGAACTGAACAAACGGAACAGGATCATGTTATCCCTTGATCTTTATTGGTAATCAAATCAAACCCTTTTCTACCAACCAAATTTAGCTAAAGCTCACTGGTTTTTCATTTCAACTAACTGTCACCATATTATTTTTATTCAAATTAAAGAACAGATGTAGAATGTAAATACAGCTAATAATCATACAAGCTATTAAAGGAAAATTCTTGTTTTTTCTTTAAAAAAAATTTCATTGCAGAAAAAACAACAAAAATGCAATGAAAAAGAATAAGTTACTGCAAAATTCCAAAATAGTCACCCTTAAAAGCAAGCATTAACATGAAAAACCAGCAACAAAACTAAAAAGAAACGCACCCAATTTGGAGACTTGTTAAAGGAAAAACAAATTTGTCATCATCGCTTTTCCCCATGAAAATTACTCTTAAACCAACACTGGAACTTTAAATTACTTCCAAAATCACAGCAATTCACTGCAAATAATTCCATAAACAGAAAAAAAACAAAAAATCCCCATTAGTCTCCATAATAATAATTTCAAAAAAAAAATCTAATTATTGTACACATAAAAGAAAAAAAATAAAATAAAACTAACGACCTTGAGAAGAAGAAGAGGAAAAGGAATAATTCCATGATAGTGGAGAAGAAGGAAAAAAACAGGAAAAGAAACAATCACCGCTGAACTTCATATCATAGCAGCAAAGCGATTGAGTCCACGATGGCCAAAAATCAAACAGAACAACCAAGACACGCAAAATCTAGACGGGCAAACAAACAAACAACAGATTACAGGTATCTGTTAAATGCAGAGAGAGAGAGAAGGAGAGAGACAGAGATAAAGGCTTCTCCTAAAACCAAAAGGTTGTTGAAGATAATTGGGAGGTTTTGCTATTGCTTGGGTTGGAAGGCGTGTCCAGAGTAAGCTTCGACACGTCTCCGCTACCTTTGCAATCACACGACATCATTTAATTCTATTTATAGATATAAAAGGGTGAGGGACAGGAAAGAGGTGCGGGTATTTATGGTAAATATGTTGTCGTTGTCTTCTCGGGATCTGATTCTTTCCCGCGCTGCCGCCGGAATCATCTTTCCTTCGCGCTTGTTGCAACCGCAGAGAAAGAAGGAGAGAGAGAGAAGCGAAAGCCAATAAGCGAGACAGGCGCGTTTGTCGTTTTCCTTTTTCGAGGAAAGTATAAGTTTATTAATTGTTTGCCGACCGATAGACAGAGTTTGGGGGAGCTTCTCCTGCCCGCCCACGGAATTTTGATTTTTTTTTTTGTTTGTTCTAATTGAAAGTAAATTACGGATGATAATAGATCATTTAAAATATTGGATTGCATGTGATCCAGATTTATTAATATGAATCTAAGTAGCATGCATTACAAAATAAATATACATTTTTATTTAAAATATAATTATGATTTTCAAACTTAATTCAACATGATTAAAAATCGAGCTTTT